>KE157903.1:32566-45857 GCA_000411055.1 Leavenworthia alabamica
ATAGATTCAATGCTTTCAAACATTCGAGTCTCTAACATTTTTAATTTTTAAAAATAAATGAAAATTTTACACCAGGACTTTAATTATTTGCCCAATTTGTTTCAGATTTCAATTGTGCTTGTGTTAAGTCATAAATTAAATGTTGATGAATAAATGAGATCATATATATGATTATGTCTACTTACCACCGATCCAAATTAATTCGTCTCACATGAAAGCCTTAGAGACATACACTTTTGTTTATTTAATTTGCCCCAAAAAACAGCTAGGGAGAGTTTAGTCACTATGAATTATAACTATATTTTGTCGATTTCAATGACATTTCATTTGTATTCATTTTTAGTTTAATAGTAGAGTTTAGTCACGTCCATTAACCAAATTCTACCACATTAATATCAATTAAAATAATAAACAGAGTAGGTAGCTATAAGAAGTAATAGAAAAAGAGAATAACGTAGTTGGTATTATTACGTCCATCAGTCCATGTCTCAAATGCTTTAATCAACCAAGTCATGTATTTACCACTATGCCTCAAAGTATAGCATCCATGCAGAGCGCATGATCAAAGTTACAAAGGTTAACTAAATTTATGCCATATATATAGCTTTAAATGTGTATATATATATATATTGTTGAATTGGTTAGGGAGAGACTTTGTGATATTATATGGTTATTGGTTAGAAAGTAGAAGAGAAGTACAAATTTATGGCATTACTGATTATTGTCTTTTGAAGCTGGCATGGTCCCTCTCCCACAATTCTTGTTGATAGAAAAAAGCCACCTCAAATACATTAATTGTGTCTGTTAATTACTATATACATCCATATATATATTGTTATACCAAACCTTGTATATTTGATAAATGGTTCCCAATCATCCTTATCTTCAATAGAACGAGTGACTATAGTTTAGAGTAACTTAGGATGAATACCAAAGTGGTAGAGAATGGTATAGCACAAAAGGATTGGTTTCCCATCATAATCATCTAAAGGCTGACTCTGGGTTTGAAAATAAGAAATGCTCTAGTCTTTTGACTTTTTGTATGAATTATTAAGAACTACAATAAATAATTAAAAAATCATGATTTTGTAGATGGTGTTTACTCATCCCTACTATGCTACAGCGACCACCACTTACATATCTTGTTCATTACTTTTTAATAGTAATAGCAGTAGTGGAATGTTCATGTAATAATAAAAAAAAACTTATGCTCATTATTATCATCAATCCCTATGTGTGCCATTACACTTTATTTTATTTCTAAGTAGTTTAAATTTTTGTAATTGTTTCCTGTTATTTTTTGTGCACACAGAAACAGAACAGACAGCAGACAAACGGTGTCGTTTTGAGAGTCTGTAACTTTGTGTTGCTGTAGTAATCCGAAACTCGTGTTTGTTCTCTCTTTGCAAATTCGTTGACCAGACACCAAAGCGATGATGAATCTTAGGGTTTTGTTCCTCGTTCTCCTTCTCCTTGCATCTCCTCTTCTTCAAGGTCTCCCTCTATCTCTCTTTCTCTATTTTCGTTTCCTGGAATTTGTAGATCTAGATCCGTTTGTTTCCTCAAGGATCTAGTCTTGTTTCCACAGTTGTTATGTATCGATCCTAGTGAAATTAATCGAATGCGCTAAGTCATAGATTCTTCATTTGCGTACGCTCCTTTGTGTGTTGAACCTTATTATTATTATTGTTATACATTTGATCAGTTGCTAGATGTCAAGTGGATGACGAGGATCATTCAAGTCTTGTTGATGATGTTGTTGGAGAAAGCAGTGTTGAGGAAGATGAACAGGATTTGGATTTGAACTTGGTCTCAGCTCCTGGAGTTGAAACTGTCTGTGTTTTCCCCAAAAACTCTGCCAAATGTAAGCAATTTTCCCCTGTTTCACTTGTTTATATATACATCTTGTTTTTAATGTTTGTTACAGTGGTTCCAGCTGGAGAAGAGACTGAGCTTCTTGTTGGATTGAAAAATGATGGTAGCTCCTTTAGTCATCTCTTTTGGTTTTATGTTGATGGTTGTAATATCTAAACATCTCTAAATTGGTTACATAACAGGGAAAACTAGCGTAGGTGTGATGGGAATTAGGGCTAGCATTCATCTTCCTTATGATCATAAGTTGTTGGTTCAGAATCTAACAATGCTGGTATGCTATTTTCCTCTAATACACTTTGAAATATTTGTTTATGGTTTTTTATCTATGAACATGTTTGCAATTACAGAGATTCAACAATGCATCCATCCCAACGTCTCTTCAAGCAACATTCCCATACATCTTTGCTGTCAGCCAGTACCTGCAGGTACACACAAACATTCTAAGCTTTGGAAAGATGTGATCTTATTCTTACTGAGTGTTGTTGTATAGCCTGGAGCATTTGATCTAGTGGGTTATATCATCTATGATGTGGAAGGCAAGCCATTCCAGAGTGTCTTCTATAATGGAACCATAGAGGTGGTTGAATCTGGAGGTCTTCTCAGTGGTGAATCTGTTTTCCTTATAACACTTGGAATTGGTCTCCTTCTCCTTTTGGGTCTTTGGGCATACAGCCAAGTACAACGACTCACTAAGGTAAACCATTGGATCTCTTTGTCTTCTTTCTTGTAAGTTAAATATTAACATTTGTCTTTTTAGCAGAAAACCAAAAAGGTGTCAAAGGTGGAAGTAGGAACCAGGTCTACCGATGCATCACTGGACGAATGGCTCGAGGTTTGCTTCTATCTTTCTCTTCTTCACCTTTTCTCATTCTTCACTTTTACTACTTTGCATTGTGATTAAAATGAGTGTTATTTTTGTATTTAGGGAACTACTTTGGCCAAGACATCGTCTGGGAAATCAAAGAACAAGAAGAACTAAAATAGCATTTGTGGCTTCTCTTGAGTTTTTGAAAGAGTTTTAAATTTTGGTCTTGAGGATATTTAGGGTTTAAACGTTTTTTTATGAGGATTGTACTATTTAGACAATGTTTTCTTATTGCCATAAAATACTATCTCATGAAACAATGGTAATGTTTTAGATCTGTCGTTTGTCAATCCTCTCAACCTTTTTATATGCAAATACAAATTGCGTATTAAACCTTTTAATATACTGAGTTTATCTCCACTACGACAAACTTCTTGTTGGGCCTCTTTTCATGGCCCCTGAATGTATGTACTCTTCAAAAAAGAATTGGTATTGCAGCTTTTAGTGAACCGGAGACTGCCAAATCGAGAATAAACCGAATCAGCCATTGAGCCAGTTTGCCTTACATATGATACAGCCATTGCTAACTGAATCCAATTCCTATCACCTTTGACAAAATTAGTTGAGAACTCATTATGTATTATTGCTAGTATTTATGATATACATATGACTAATTCTATACCATTTATTTTGGTATTCTAATAAATAATATGAGAAAACTCAAACTAATAAATTATAGTTGAATCAATATGCCCTTAAAAGACCACCGACGGCTGAACAAAAAAAACTTAATACATATCATTCTTGAGGAGTCAATATTGTCATTTACGATTCATCTATTTAATCAATCATCGTACAATTGATCAATGTTCATATTAGCTTATTTTAATATGCAATAGTAACTTACTATATGCAGTTTCTTGTCTATCAAGGGTCCACATTTCTTAGTTAATTTCCTGCAGCTCCCATGTGATGAAATGACCTCACACATTTATATTTTATAATAGAATACAAAATTTAAAACTCTGAATAAATATTAAAACTTCGTCTAAAAGTGTTTATGACAAGTGCTCCAAGGACAGTTGAAAAAAAAACAACAAGTGTCGATTTATTTCCCGTGGTTTGAAGAACATAAATTCGAGCTGTTCCTATTTTGAGAGATGAGATGTCTAAATCAAGACAAGTTATCATTGAATGGAGATGTTGTGTCATTTTCTGATCAATTCGGAAATGAAAGAAACAGATATAATCGTACCAAAAAGAGGACAAATCTAAGGGTTTTATAGATAATATTTTCACGTGGTTGATAAGAAAATAAAGAAGAGATTTCTATAAAAGAACTTATGGGAAAGAGATGTATGTCTATGGAAATTACTAAATGTCTGATAACGACTTTGTGTTTATTGTTCCTTTTTAATTAAAAGTTGTGAAAAGACAAGACAACTCAAGGAAAGAAGCAAGACAAGAGTAACATGGAGTTCATGTGGGTTACATATGATATGAGACATATATATACATGTCTTAATCTTAACTTGCTCAAGCCAAAATTATCCCAACCACTCTTGCTTTGTCTATTCATTTGTTACAACCAATCTCCTTCGAAGAACATGCAAGCTTTCTCATCCTGACAATGACAATTTCTACAGCAAACACTCTGTCTCTGTCTCTGTCTCTTTGTTTACCTAATCATAACATCTATATATATATAGATGAGTGAAAATATATAATATGATTAAACTGAAGATTTAACATCAAAAAAAGGATGAAAACATAATGAACAAAGCTCTAGAGTTTGCTGTTTCTTGAGCAATACCAGTGTGGGTTTATTTTGTTCCGGGTTTAGGGTTTAGAGGGCATAATTTGCACTAGTAAAAAAATTTTAAATAGCTACTAACCGCTTGTCAATTTTATGGCTTTTTACAAAAAATACTACGGATTTACCACGAAAAAGCCACAAATTTCAGTTCGTGACTAAAATTAGCCACGAAAAAACTACGAATTTATGTTGTAACTAAAATTAACCACGTAAAAGGTACAAAAATTTCCTTGACTAACTTAATTTATTTTGGAGAGAAATTTCCCTCTAGAAAATTCATATATCTACAAAAAAATCACAGATTTATTTCGTGGGTAATCCGATTTTTAATAAAAATAACTTTGTTTCGGGAAAGAGAAAAAAAAAAGAAGGAGAAGAAAGATGGAAGATGGAGAAGGAAGAAAAAGAAGAAGAAGGAGAAAAGAGAAGGAAAAAAGAAAAAAAAAATAAAGATGAAAAATAATAGGAAAAAGGAGAAAGAAGAAGAGGAGATGAAGAAGTTTGTTTAGATTTTTAATTATTAATTTAATTAATTCTTTTTAAAAATAATTTATAATTAGATACTGAATATTTCGTGCATTTTTCATGACTTTCTAATATACCTACAAAATTTTTCTTTAACTTTTTTTTTATCAAGAAAAGTTACAAACAAATTTAATCACTATGCTATAGTTACTAATTTTTTAGTGCCTTTTGATCACATAGCCATAAAAATAGGCTATAGTCTTGAAAATTTCAGCCTATTTTTTTCTAGTTTGTCGCTCAATTGTCAGAAGGTTAAATGTTGCGTTTTACTAACATTATAGATACTTGGATTCGATTGCTTACAAGTTACAAAGAGAAACGTGTACAAAGACAACACATGAATAAACCATCAATAATCAACCAATATCAATGATCATATCATAAACTACATAACATTATAAAGATACAATATATTAAAGAAATCTTTGTGTGTTTGGTATTTTTTGTTTTGTTTAAATGTACATACTGGAACAAAAAAATAAAGCTATATCATAAGCTAAAGGTAATTAATACAACTGCATTCTTTAGAGGCAACTATACATATTCGACTATGCACGTATATAAGATTTTATAAGTACAATCACTTTGTACTTTTAGTACATATATTCCTATAATACTTACTTTATTATGAAATTTTAATTAGCCAAATCATTTAACCTTTTTCTTATTTTTATTATAAATATATATATATTAGGACCCAAAGTAGTTGATCATTATAGTAATATACACACAGAACAGATCTTTAAAAATTAGAATATATTACTTACTTTTATAGTTGCCTAATTAATACTTTTGATTTTGATATAAATCTATGCATAATATTGTTTTCTTTTTTATGCTGCCTAGCTATGAGCCTATGCCTAATGTTTAACATGGTTTTCTACTTTCGTAGGATCTGAGTATATGACAACAAGTTTTTAGTAAATCCCAAAGAACAATAAACCCATACACATGGTCTAAAACATCCATGATCCATGAAATATTAAATTCAAGAGTAGTTGAGTTAACCACATTACTACTATACGTACTAATCCATCTGAATTGACCATATATCTAATATTTGAAAATTCAAGAAATTGAAACATTAGTGTAAGAATTGATCATGACATCTCCATCCGCCATAAATAACCCTTTCACCATCTCTCACTTCTCTCCGCCATTTATACCTCTACTTCTTCTACTTCTCTACTCATCAAGAACAATGGCGGCAAAGAGATCTTCAAAGCTAACACAAACAGCAATGTTGAAGCAAATCCTCAAGAGATGCTCGAGCTTGGCCAAGCAACAATGCTATGACGAGGATGGCTTGCCTTTAGACGTACCAAAGGGTCATTTCACAGTCTATGTAGGTGCAAATAGGAGCCGTTACATTGTACCTATCTCATTCTTGAGTCATCCTAAGTTCAAGAGTTTGCTTCAACAATCAGAGGAAGAGTTCGGATTCAATCACGACATGGGAATTACTATTCCTTGTGAAGAAGTTGTTTTCCGTAATCTAACATCTATGATTAGATGAGACAGAAACATATATATTTCATTTTTTTGGTTACCTTTGGATAAATATTGTACTGTATCCAAAGGTTTTTTCCAAACTATATAAACCTATACAATGATCCTCGTAAAGTCATTTTACGTGGATTATGTAAAACATGCATGGGTTTTAGTTTGTTAATTCCTAAGTATAGAAACCTAATTAAGCTTGGTTTGAATTCAAGGGTTTTAAGATGTAATCCTATTAATTATTTTTTCCCCAAGTTATAATAAATGGCTTGCGCTAATAATTAAATACTAGTAATATTGTCTCTTTAAATTATTATTTTTATATTTTTGTTAAGATAAAGGATTTTCGAATAAAAAAATGGAAATAACCAATTAATACATGGCTATGACTTTTTGCCACAGAATTGATAGAGATCCATAATAAAAAACTGGGTATACTACATATTGTTTATGTTCAATTTTCTTGTTTAGTGGGACAAAATTAATAAATTATCGATCAACCCTCTTTCAACCTACAAGTGGGACCAGGCAATAAAATGTTGATGAAATGGTTAAATATGTATTATCCTTATAAATAAATGTTTTTGGGCTTTTTCCGTTGCACTGTTGAATGAGATATCATATAACAATCTTGTTCTCGTTTTGTTCCACATAGTAGGAAGTTTATTTTATTTTATTGTTAAGATAAATTGTTTTAATTTTTAAGGTAGAAGTTTTGATTGTTCATCGATTTCATCTTTATTAACTAAATATAATATTTTTAAAATAATAAAGTTATAATGAGGACAAATTTAATTATTTAAACTTAATATTAGATTGTGTGAACAATGTAAAACATCTTACTTTGTGGGAGGTATGGAGTAGTGTTTATTATATACTTTTGGTAAATATAAAATAATTTTTCAGAATATCTACATCAGAAAATCTTTATTTTGCAGAAATATAAATAAAGTTTTACAGTAAAAGAAAACTTCAAATGCTTCCCATTATCTATATACACTAGGCTAAAGCTTATAAAACAAAGATTTTAGATGCTAAAATAAATATATAATATTAAGAATATAATTTTCCAAAAATTAGTGTAGTTGTAAATTGTAATGGTGGAGTAATAAAATATATGGGTTTTTGTTATACTCTCGACTGATAACATATATGGGACCACACACACTTTTTTTTTGGTAAATATGGGACCACACACACTTAATGAACAAAGTGTTTTAAATTTTGTTGTCTCTAATAAAAAATTGAAGAAGAGGTAGGTGAATCAAAGCATTGTCTCTACTAATAACTCGGTGCTCCCCCGGACACGGGATATGTCCATAGTTAGTTTTATTCATCATGATTTGCTTCCGTACTTGAAGAGTCTAATACATGGCCAAGATATTAAGCCGAAGCCCACTCATGTAATTTAGAGTTTCTAGAATTTTACGTAGATTCTTTACGTTGCACCAAGTTCTAAAAACCCTAAATTACATGGGCTTAGACTTCATATCTTGGACTCTTCAATAGTACTGTTAACAACTCTGGTGAAAACTTGATTTTGGTTCCCACGAGATGAGTCATGATGAGGCTTGCTCGACTCTAGCAAATCGTGTAACATTTTGAGAACATGGATGTAGAGATTAAAGTTGACATTTTACCTTTAGTTTGATGTTTGATTAACTAAATGTTTGTTTGATATGTTTGTTTTGTAGTTTGTTTAGGACACAAGATCTACGGATGAGCTCTTTGCTCCTTGAGGATCCACTAATCAATATCAAAAGATTACAACCGGTTTCACTCACCACACTCAAGACCTCACCAAGAGCAAAACCCAAGAACACTCACCAAGCTAAGTAAACTCTCAACTCTAATGTTCTCTCTCTCTGTCTCACTTTGAAAATGTGTCGAATGTCCTCAAACTTTTGTTCCCCTTGATCAGCTTCTTATGTTCCTCTGTCTGTGCATTTAATGTCTCTGAAATTAACCAAGTCCCTTGTCTTCTTGCACAGATCACATTTCAAACTAAAGACTCTACTTCAGAAACAGTCTTCAGACTACTCCATGTTGTAAGCCCAAAACTGAAACAACATAATTGCCTTGGCCCAGTAGATTGCAAACAACAATAGCCCATATGCATTATGTCCATATCGCAACTCACAANGCTAAGTAAACTCTCAACTCTAATGTTCTCTCTCTCTGTCTCACTTTGAAAATGTGTCGAATGTCCTCAAACTTTTGTTCCCCTTGATCAGCTTCTTATGTTCCTCTGTCTGTGCATTTAATGTCTCTGAAATTAACCAAGTCCCTTGTCTTCTTGCACAGATCACATTTCAAACTAAAGACTCTACTTCAGAAACAGTCTTCAGACTACTCCATGTTGTAAGCCCAAAACTGAAACAACATAATTGCCTTGGCCCAGTAGATTGCAAACAACAATAGCCCATATGCATTATGTCCATATCGCAACTCACAAACTCCACCTCGATATTGACATCCATGCCTCATTACCCCGAGAAAGAAAAAACGACTATTCTCCCTCGACCTTCACCTCCGACGATATCACCTCGCCGGAAACCTAGCTCCAAACCGGAGCTAATTAGTGCTTGAGAACTCTCAAACTCCTCAGTGCTTCATCAAATTTCTTGATTGGCACTGATTTTATCAAGATATTTGCCGGATTCTCCAGAGTCGAAATTTTCTTGACATGTAAGACTCCATCATTTACCAGATCTCTTATGAAGTTGAAACGAACGGCCATGTGTTTCGTCCTTCCGTGAAACATATTGTTCTTAGCCAAACAAAACGCGCTTTGTGAGTCACAGAAAATCTCAACATCATCCTGATGAAAGCCTAATTCACTGGTAATTCCTCTCAACCATAAAGCTTCTTTTATACCTTCAGTTAAGACGATATATTCTGCTTCAGTTGTTGACAGAGCAACTATATCTTGTAGGCCAGATCTCCAACTGATGGTGTTTCCCCCGGCTTGAAACACATATCCAGTAATTGAGCGTCTTCTATCTAGGTCACCTGTGTAGTCACTATCACAATAGCCTTTTATTATGAATTCTTCAGATTTCTTGAAAGTTAGAACTAAGTCTTTTGCACCTTGAACATATCTGAGTATCCATATAACTGCTGACCAATGTTCATTGTTAGGTGAGCTCATGAAGCCACTAACCAGTCCAATTGAGTAAGCTAGATCAGGTCTTGATCCCACCATCGCATACATCAAACTTCCAACTGCACTGGAATAAGGTATGTTACTCATCTCTTCCTCCATATTTGCATGATCTTTAGGTTTAGATTTAGATAGCTTAAACTAGCTTCCCATAGGTGTATGAACTGGTTTAGAACTATCCATAGAGAATCTTCGTAGAACTTTCTCTAAGTAGTGTTGTTGTGATAGCTTAAGAACACCCTTGCATCTGTCTCTGTATATATCCATGCCTAGTATTCTTCTAGCTGGTCCCAAGTCCTTCATTTCAAACTCATCACTTAGTATCTCTTTCAACTGCTTGATTTCTTCCATGTCTTTAGCTGTTATTAACATGTCATCCACATACAATAGAAGATAAATATAGGCCTTTTCCTTGTACCATCTTAATTGTGCCATGTTTAGAGCATAGGCATCCACATCTTCTTCTTCATACCTGCTAGGTTTCTTGATAACTCTTCTAGTTCTGTCTCTAGCAAGTTTATAACTTCTTTGAATACTCTGTGATTCTTCCTCATCTGAATCTGCTTGACCTTGATCATCAACTTCTGTTTCTTGATCAATTTCTGTGTGTACTCCACCTTGATCAACATCTGAGTGTGCTCCACCTTGATTACTAGATTCAACTTCCATTAGTTCCTTAGGAAGATCAAATGTTACTTTTTTCTTTCC
Source organism: Leavenworthia alabamica (assembly GCA_000411055.1). Taxonomy (NCBI): domain Eukaryota; kingdom Viridiplantae; phylum Streptophyta; class Magnoliopsida; order Brassicales; family Brassicaceae; genus Leavenworthia; species Leavenworthia alabamica. The sequence continues at coordinate 42,959 of KE157903.1, forward strand.
TTTATCACTGACAGCTATCTCATCTTCTTTCTCAAGCCTAATGATATCTTTGTACACAACCTCTTCAATGAAAGTTACATCACGTCTTATAATGCACTTTCTATCTTCAATACTCTAGATCCTGTCTCCTTTAACACCTTGAGGATAATATGCAAGACACCCAAATCTTTTCATATGTGAGTAATCTGGCCTTTTTCCAGACCAAACTTTTTATGGAATCTGAAAATCCAGTGGAGTTGATGGTATCCTATTAATCATGTAGACCACAGTAGAAGTAGCTTCTGCCCAAAAAGATTCATTCAATCCAGTCTCACACAATAGGCTTCTCACCTTCTCAAGTATTGTTCTGTTTAACCTCTCAGCAACTCCATTTTGCTATGGAGTATAGGGGCAGGTCTTGTGTCTTAGGATACCCTGAAGCTTGCAGTAATCATCAAAGTTCTTGTTGCAGTATTCCAAACCATTATCAGTTCTTAAAGCCTTTACCCTTTTACTAGACTGATTCTCTACAAGCAACTTCTATTCTAAGAATTTACTGTATGCTTCATCTTTAGTCTTTAGAAAACAGACCCAAACCTTCCTTGAGAAATCATCCACGAAAGACATGTAGTATTGACATTTAGCTAAGCTAGGAGTGACATTAGGAGATCCCCACAAATCAGAATGTACATACTCCAATTGCTCTTTAGAAGTATGTTTACCTTTCTTGAATGATAGCCTGTGAAACTTTCCCAAGATGCATGATTTACACTGCTTGAAGTCCTTCAAATCACCAGACTTAATCAGCTCATTTTTGATGAGAATCTTCATGCATTTCTCACTCATATGGCCCAGTCTGCTGTGCCACAAGTCTGTAGATTCCATGTTTCCAACAGCTGAATTTGCTTATTCAATCTCTGGTTTTCCATCCAAAAAATAGAGTGTGTCTTTGTAGTCTCCAGCTAACACTTCTCTGTTTTTATAAAATATCTACATTCTGAAATCTTTAGACTGGAACCAGCATCCTAGTGATTCTAGTTGTCCCAAAGATATTAGGTTCCTTCTTTCTGTTGGTGAATACCTTACTTAAGATAACACAACCATTGATCCATCATAGCTTACTATCTTCACCTTACCAATAGCTGTTATTTCACAGTAGGTATCATTTCCCATGAGAATCTTACAACCATCTATCTCTTCAACATCAAACATTAGATCCTTTATGAATGTCACATGGTATGAACAACCAGAGTCCATAACCCACCCATCTTTAGAAAACTGCTTTAAAGCAGCTAGCATAGTCGGTTCATTCTAAATCGCCTTTCCAACACTAGCTTCTGCTTCAGTTGCATTCTTTTGTGTAGAGCCTTGTTTTCTCTTAGGGCAATCTCTTTTGAAATGTCCTTCCTCACCACAAATCCAACACTCCTTGCTCCTAGGCTTAGATTTGGATCTGCTTTTGTTGTTAGTTTTTGACTTTGACTGGTTTCTTTTGTCTGCTCTTCCCCTTGTCTGGACAAACAAACCTTCATGCTCAGACTGTAACTTATACAACCCTTTATCCTTCAGTTCTAGTTCAATGGAGTAAGCAGATCTAATGACTTCCTTCACTGTGATTGTGCTTCTTCCACTGCTGTACTTAAGAGTATGTACCAAACTCTCAAACTGCTTTGGTAGACTGTTCATGAGTATAGCTGCTTGATCTTCATCACTCATTTCAACATGAACACTAGACAAATCTGACATTAACTTGTTAAACACATCCAGATTCTTATCCAGATTCAAACTTCCATCCATCTTGAAGCTAAAAAATCTCTGCTTGAGATAGAATATGTTTGGTAGAGTCTTGGATTGATACTCAGATTTCAGTGCATTCCACATGTCATAAGTTGTAGGTTCTTTCATCACCTTTCTAAGAACAATGTCTGTTAAGCTCATGCTTAGAAGGTTTCTCACCCTTCTGTTTTTGTCTAACCATTTGGAGTCTGTCTTTAAAGTTTCAGTCTTTTCTTCTTCACCATCTCCATCTACTGACTTTCCTTTAGGATCTGTCACAAAATCTTTCTCAGCTGGTGGAAGAAGAGCCGCATCCAATCCCAAAATTTCTAACTGAGCCAATATCTTGTGTTTCCATATAGCAAAATCACCTTCTCCATCAAACTTCTCCACATCAAACCTACCTTGTGTTGGCTCCATCAAATGATTATTTTCTTGTCAGTCTGATGAGCTCTAACTTCTTCAACCTTTCAGATCTTTGTTCCTTTGCAATAAAGATGTAAACTTTAACTCAAAAATACAATCTTTTTATAACAAAGCTTCAGCCTTTTAGACTAACAAGGCTCTGATACCGTTTGTAGAGATTAAAGTTGACATTTTACCTTTAGTTTGATGTTTGATTGACTAAATGCTTGTTTGGTATGTTTGTTTTGTAGTTTGCTTAAGACACAAGATCTAACGAGTTCCCATAGCCAATGTGACTATGGTACATCTCGGATGAGCTCTCTGCTCCTTGAGGATCCACTAATCAATATCAAAAGATTACAACCGGTTTCACTCACCACACTCAAGACCTCACCAAGAGCAAAACCCAAGAACACTCACCAAGCTAAGTAAACTCTCAACTCTAATGTTCTCTCACTCTCTCTGTCTCACTTTGAAAATGTGTCGAATGTCCTCAAACTTTTGTTCCCCTTGATCAGCTTCTTATGTTCCTCTATATGTGCATTTAATGTCTCTGAAATTAACCAAGTCCCTTGTCTTCTTGCACAGATCACATTTCAAACTAAATACTCTACTTCAGAAACAGTCTTCAAACTACTCCATGTTGTAAGCCCAAAACAGAAACAACATAATTGCCTTGGCCCAGTAGATTGCAAACAACAATAGCCCATATGCATTATGTCCATATCGCAACTCACAA
>KE157904.1:0-16074 GCA_000411055.1 Leavenworthia alabamica
TCGGACTATGTCTTGCCCGATCGGACTGGCTTGTTAAAATGCACCAGAACATCCGTGCTTTCTGACTCCAAGCTCCCAAATGTGCGAAATCCTAAACATGTACTCCGAAACCTGTATAACGACTCAAAATATACCAAAATACTCTAAAATAGACATGACTTGTCCGTAAAAACGACTCAAAATACAATATATCAACTATGTGTCCCAAACTCGACTATATCCCTCAAACTCGACTATGTCCCTCAAACTCGAATATGTTCCTCAAACTCGACCATGTGCCCAAAGTTCGACCTTAGGCCACAAACTCAAAAATGTTCCCCAGACTCGATAGTATACCCTAAACTCGACTAGATGCCCTAAACTCGAAAATGTGTCCTAAACTTGACTATGAGCCCCAAACTTGACTATTTGCACCAAAACTTGACTATAGGCCCCAAACTCGACTATGCGTCCCAAACTCGACTTGGAGGCCTAAACTCGACTTTGGGGCCCAAACTTGACTATAAACCCCAAATAAAACTATGGACCCCAAACTCGAATATGTGCCTCAACGTGACTATGTGCTAAAAACTCCACTATAAGCTCCAAATTAGAGTATGTGCCCCAAACTCGACTTTAGGACTCAAACTCAACTATAGGCCCCAAACTCGACTTTAGGACTCAAACTCAACTATAGTCCCCAAACTCGACTATGTGCCTAGGACTCGACTATGTGCCCAAAAATTGACTATGTACCCCAAACTCAACTATGTCTCTTAAACTTGAACATGTGTCCTAAACTCGACTATGGGCCCTAAACTCGAAAACCCGATTGTGCCCCAAACTCGATTATGTGCTCTAAACTCGACTTTGTGCTCCAAACTCGACTATGTACCCTAAACTCGACTATGGGTCCCAAATTCGACTAAGTGCTCCAAACTCGACTTTGGGGCTCAAACTCGACTATGAACCCCAAACTCGACTTTAGGGCTCAATCTCGACTATGGGCCCCAAACTTAAATTTGGGGCCAAACTCTACTTTAGGGCCCAAACTCGACTATGAGCCTCTAACTCAACTTTGGGCCCCAAACTCGACTATCTCCTAAAACAAGACTATGTGCCCTAAACTCGACTCTTTGCCCCAAACTCGACTGTGTGCCCCAAACTCGACTATGTACACCCGACTTGAATATGTGCCCCAAAACTCGACTATGTATTCCAAACTTGACTATATCCTTCAAACTTGACTATGTACCCCCAAACATTACTATGTGCCCCAAACTCGACAACGTTCCCTAAACTAAAAAATTTAACCTAAACTCGATGATGTGCCCTATACTCGATAATCTGACCCAAACTTGACTATGTACCCCAAACTCGACTATTTGCCCAAAACTTGACTATAGGCCCCAAACTCGACTATGTGCCCCAAACAGACTTTGGGGCCCAAACTTGACAATAAACCCCAGACAAAAATATGGGCCCCAAACTCGAATATGTGCTTCAAACGCGACTACATGCCTTAAACTCGACTATGAGCTCCAAATTCGACTATGTGCCCAAAACTCAAATTTGGGACTCAAACTCAACTATAGTCCCCAAACTCGGCTATGTGCCCAAACTATAGTCCCCAAACTCGGTTATGTGCTCAGAAATCGACTATATACCCTAAACTCGACTATGTGTCCAAAACTCGACTATGTGCTCAAAAATCGAATATATACCCCAAACTAGACTATGTCTCTTAAACTCTTCCACGTGTCCTAAACTCGACTATGTGCCCAAAAGCCGAACATGTGCCCCAAACTCAACTATGGGCCCCAAATTTGACTTCGTGCTCCAAACTCGACTTTGAGGCTCAAACTCGACTATGGACGCCAAACTCAACTTTGTGGTTAAGTCTCGACTATGGGCCCNTTGGGCCTTAAATTCTACTATCTTCCCAAACAAGACTATGTGACCCAAACTCGACTATGTGCCCCAAACTCTAATATGTGCTCCAAACTCGACTATGTGCCTCAGACTGGACTATATGTCCCAGACTCGACTATAAGCCTCAAACTCGACTATGGGTCCAAACTCGACTTTGGGACCAAAACTCGACTATATGTCCCAAATTCGACTATGTGCCCAAAACTCGACTATGTACGAGAGATGGATTTCCTGGGGCACATTGTGTCTGACTGTGGTGTTTCTGTGGACCCAAAAAAGATTCGGGCTATTAAAGAGTGGCCAAGAACGTAAAATGAGATGGAGATTTGCACTTTCCTAGGTTTAGCAGGTTATTATGATATTTTTTTTTCTTGTTATTTTTTTTTGTTTTTAACAGTACGTTAAGTGGTGAGAAAATATCTTCATATAGCAAGTTTAAAAGGGTGAAAAATCGATTTAGAGAGAGTTAAGGATGAGAGAGGATGAAACGTTAATTTGGGAGAGAAAAATAAGTTAGATAATTGTTAAATTATTTTCTGAAGATAAAAAATTAGGAAAAAAAGCAGGTGTTGAATGTTGTTTGTTCTGGGACATGTCATCTCTATGTGAACAACAGTCGACTATTATAATATAAAAACATTTCTCGGTCTTTCCCATATTTCTTGGTCTTTCTCATATTTTTCTTTTTTTCTTCATTTATAACTAGATAAGGATCCGTCCGATGGACGAGTTTTAAATTTTAAGATAAGTTAACCTTATGCTAAAAACTAAATTAGAAATTTTTTGTATTTGATTTATTATAAAAACGCTTAAGAAAAAAAAATATTTTAGTTATAGCTTGATTTTTCTCCCGCAACCACTCGCAAATATATTCTATGATAGCACGATCTATTGTTTTATAGATGGGTCATGGAGAGATTCAAATATTTTTTCCGGTTTAGAATGGTTGACTAAATCTGGTACAAATGGGGTTAAACGGTTGGTGGCGAGAATAATACATAGAAGTTTATCACCTCTTCATTTAGAGATGGAAGCTTTACTATGGGCAATGCAAGGATTGTTTTCTCTAAATGAGACCGAAGTCAGATTTCTCACATACTGCTCTGAACTACCATGGATGTTATTAAACCCAGAAAATTGGCCGACGTACTCGTTATTCCTTAAATAAATCTTGAGAACAAAAAAACTTTCAAATCTTTTCATTGGGTGGATCTCAAGAGAACAAAATATAGACGCGGACAGATTATCTAAGAGTGCTAGGTTTCATCCTAATTTAGTAAGCTATATGAGTCATGTACCGTCTAATTGGCTTGTAGTTTAATACATTATCATTCTGGTCAAAACAATCTGGAAATTTATGGAAAAAGACTCAAAAATAAATAATTTGGTGAACATTCTCCCAAATTACTTGGATGATAAGTTACCAGAAAATATGGCCAACAGTTACCGCAAATACGGCAGCTCATAATAGTCCGGTGATGGCTCAATGGGGGCTCGGTGATGACAGTCTGGTACCTGAGTTCACAGACAGATGATGGCAGAGATGGTATACGGACGGCACACGGACGTTGGTACTGATGCTGTCACGACCTGCCAAACACGGATCAGTACATACAGACATGGCACGCAGATGTACGTACAGACAGACAGCATATCGTGTGGTCATATGCTATCGACCTGATGCTCATCCTATGGGTGACCTGCGGCGACAATTCTTGTCCACTGTCTGATGCTACACTAACAACATCATCGGACCACTTATCGATTCAACTAATAACATCACTGTAACAAATCAACTCAATCAACGAATATACGGTAAATCTCACTTAATGTTCAACGAAGTTCTATGATATCCGATGATATACGGTGATCATCCTCCATTAGATCGATCGTCGATCAACTATTCTCGAAACTGTTCGACCAACATATAACACGATCAACAAATTTCGTGGATCAATATTATTATCGAATATCAACGCATCCTTATCTCAAAAATGGAGAAACAATCGACGATATATGATGATATCCGTCGGTTGATTGACAAAATTCATGAGATCTCCTCAACAAACCGCAATGTTATCGACAATTCAAGGCACTACTTAGATACCATTGAATTTTCATCGACTAAAATGAACTCTACTCGATCGCTTACCGTTTAATTGGTGAGAATCAACGAAACAATAGATAAAGTTCGACAAAATTCCAGTGATGTTCAGTGAAATGGCTCTAATGTTCGATGGTTGTTTGTGCGGCGCTCGAATATCGCAGAGCTTGGTGTCGGGAGAAGAGTTTTGTCCGATAGCTTTGGTTAAGCTCGCGTATCTTGGGTATTTTAGGCCCAATAAACATTTCCTTCGAGACAAAATCCATTAAATCCTTAGGATGTTTGACGATATTCAGCACAACACCTCAACGGTCGGTCCATCGCACGTCTATTATCCATAAATCATGTATATCATCGACCATCCTTCACTTTTTTGGGTTATCAATATATCTTAATTCAATTTAAACACAACGCTCTTGTTTTTATCGGTTATCATGATATGTTTTGTTTATTCGGTTCAATGTCACAATTTACCTACATGGCCAAAATCGATCAATCATTCCACTAAACTAAACTAGTCAAACCATAGCACTAGACCAGTTTCATGATCTTAATTCTGCCAACTTACACTTCTATCATAATTCTGCCAACTTACACTTCTGCTGCATTTAGAATTTTTTGTTTTCTAATTTTATATTAGAAAATAATTTATTTTATTATTTAGAAGATTAAATAATATAAAAAATTAAATATATTTTGAAAATATATGATATAACTTTTAAATCATATATTGATTATTATTTTAAGAAAAAATTATTAGAAAATTATCCATTAAGAAATTTTGTTTAATAGAAAAAATAATTTTTGTTGTTTACTTTTTAAAAATCAATATTACAAAATGATCTATTGTATTTACTTACGTACTTTAGAAGAAAATTTTTAATTAATATTATAAATTTATTAATATTATTATACATGATAAAATCTTATCAATATGGTAAAATCTGTTGCAATCTGGTTTGAGTAATTTTGACACGTGTCGCATTTGGACGAAAGAAATCAAAGAATATATAATTAGATATACTATTTTTAATTAAAATTTATAATAATTATTATTAAAACAAAAAAATAAATTTAGAAAAAAAAAACTCTCAAGGTTTATATGTTTCTGATTTTTTCAATTTCTATACCTTTAATTTAATTTGCTTGATTTTTTTTTGTAAACTTTTTAAATGAAAATTTGAAATTTTTATTTTTAAAATAAAAAATTATAAAAAATAAAAAAACTATAAAAACATAATTAACTAAAATAAAAAGTATAGTTAAACATTAATTATTATTTTTAATTGCCTTTATTTTGTTTGATTGCAAAAAAAAAAGAAAACATATTTTATGTTTTTACTCATGATAAAAAAACCTCTCTAGTTTTATATGTTTATGATTTGTTCTCGCTTGATATTTTTATATAAATTCTTTTTCGAATCAGAAATAAACGAGAAACTAGCTAATATACCTTCTAAGATATAAAAATAATCATTATACCCCTTATTAAGTTAAAGTAACATTTTATCCTTTTCTTTTTCATTAAAATATTATTAAATCTGACAACAAAATTAATTTAACATAAAAATACTAATGAGATGGAGGAGATAGAATTTACCTCACCTCCAATAAAATATTATTAAACTAAATAAAATTAAATAAAAATTTAAAGAAATTTTGAGATGAAAAATAGAGAAAATTTAGTGTCTCTAGTTTGTTTGATTTCTTCATCTATTATTGTCATATTAATAATTTATTGGTATTGTGTGTGGATATATAAAACAATTTGAGATATTAAAGTAACGATGTTTATGAATATTTAAATTATGATATATAGTGTATTTTAATTTTAATTTTATTTTGTGTACATATTGAGTTATTAAACATAAATCTTGATATATTAGTGTTTTATAGTATTAATAGTTGTGTTTTTTTATGAACTATTTCTAGTTAATTACATTGAATCGTAGATAGATAAATATCAAAATTGTTAGTTAACAAATAATTTTCAGAACAAATACAACTTATATAATTGTGTATATTAAGTAAAACTGGTACAAATGTGTACAACTAGTAAACTAATATATTTATATTTATATACATTTCGTAAAACATGTAGAATTGTGTACTTTTGAAATAAATCAAAACAAATAAAAATCTTACAATTGTGTACATTTAGTAAAAAACTAATATAACTATATACATTTAGTCTATGAACAAAGATAATGAGATATAAAAATCTTAAAAAATTTCTACTAAGTTACATTTAGTAAGTGCATCTAAACTACATTTAGCAAGCACATACAGACCAAATACCATCATTTATCTAGAATGATAAAGAGTTTTAAGCTATTTATATGTGGATCTATATGATAAAGATTTTTTAGCTATTTATATATATGGATCTATATATATCCAGTATGTTATTCTCAGTGGACTATCCCAACTAGATATTTAATCTTCATATAACCATCAGTTTAGTTATTTGTACTTTGTGTTAATGTATGGTACAACTAAGTACAACTCTATGGTAAATGTATGGTACAGCCATATTTAAACATTATGTTTTTATATCCATTATTAGTTTGCTTAATTGTAATAGAAAAGTCATGTTTGTGTTATCTTATGTCTATTTTAGATCAATATCATCTATTAGTTTTATGTATTGATCATATTAGATTATATTTTACTAAATTTGTCTTATACTTTTAAAGTTTCTTTACATAGATAGCACTATAATTTACCAAATTTCAACTTACAGTTCCAGGTTAATGGTTATGTCTTTAAAATCATTTGATCTCTATCCGGTTGGCTTTATCTCCGATTTCGATTTCTTCCTAAAGTAAACGAATCACATACATACTCAAATAATTGTCTTCTTAAATATCTTCATGTTTTCTCATTATAAAATATTTAAATATATAAAATACAGTTTTATCGGAGGATATCTAATTTATATTCGATACCAAATTGTTTTTTTTTTAAATCCATTATTTATGAAACAAAACAGTACTATCTAAATCGGTTCGATTTAGTAATGTCAAATCTAATAAAGAGTAGAAAACTATTCAAGACTGATTGACAAACAAACTTCTTGTTTTTAAACATGTTTTTTTTGTAAAATATATTTCATTATCTACGAAAAAATTTGTTTTCACAATTTTTTGCGAAAATATGTTTATATGTTTTTCTGGGTGAAAATATAATTTTATAGAAAATATGTTTATGTATTTTAGGGAAAAATTATTTTCGTGTTTTTTATGCGAAAATGTGTTTATATTTTTTTCTCGGTTAAAAATATATTAATATATTTTTGCGAAAATTTTGTTTTTAAGTTTTTAACGAAAAATATTTTTATTTTTAGTAAAAAAATATAGAGTAATTTCTTTTAATACCATCATTTATAGTTTATTGGACAAAATCACATTATTATTTTTAATTAGACATAAATACTATTTTTTTATTAAAATTATAATGTTAGGCTTTAGTATTTAGTGTTTGGGTTTACTTTTTTATTGTTTGGGTTGAGTATTGAGTGGTTGAGTTTAGTATTTAATGTTTGAATTTTATGTAATTTTTCAAAAATATAATTTAATTTTAAATTTAATTGAGTTATTAAATGGTAATTTTATCTTAAATCAATTTTAATGGTATTTGTGGAAATTAAACTTAAATTGATGGTATTTAAGAGAATTGTCCAAAAATATATTTCAATATTTTTATTGGATAAAGTTATTTTCATATTTTAGAGAAAAATAATGATGTTTGCCTGTTTTAGATGCGAAAACAAGTTCAAGTGTTTCTATATTTTTTTATAATATAACATGTTTTCAGGATTTTGTGTATTTATCAAAAAGCATCTAGAATTTGTATTTTTGATGTGCCTGTAAATTATAAACTGTAACGAGACTCATATTAGATTTAAAAGCCCAAAGAAAACCCAATAAAAGTCCAATAACAATACCTGCGTATGTTAGCTTCACTCAGTTGGATCGTCGTCGTCAACTTGAGATAAAACTAACTATTCGTGCTTCCCTTCTTCTACTGTATCTTTCGATTGAGCAAAAAAACGATCAGGAAGATGGCGGCGAAAGCAAACTGTATTCTACTTGTAACAATCCTCATCATCGAAACCCTAGCTTTCATTCAGGTAACATATTTGATCTCACTCGAATCTAGATCTGTTCCATACTTAGTGTTACATCATTCTACATATGAATCTTAATCACAATAATCCAGATCCAGAACTAAGAATGATGTGAATTACTATTTCTAATGGTCCTTAGATTAACGAATAAGGAAAGTCAACTCTCTACTGTTACGAGAGTGAATTTGTGATTGAGGTCTGTTGTTATATTATTTTAGGCAAAAGAAGATCTCAAGGAGATTACTCACAAGGTTTACTTCGATGTAGAGATTGATGGCAAATCTGCTGGTATAATTCGATTCAATTATCTTTAATTGAAAATGTTGTTCATCACCTTTACAGATTTGTTTAATTGAGTCTCTGATTATGATTATGTTATTATAGGTCGAGTTGTTATGGGTTTATTTGGCAAAGCAGTTCCTAAAACTGCAGGTAAAACTATATTTAGATTTAGATTTTGATCAATGAATCTGTTATATGAATTTGAAATCACCAAGTGATTGTGTTTACTTTGCTTTTTGCAGAAAACTTCAGAGCTTTATGCACAGGTTTGAATACTTGTTTTAATGTGATGAAGATGATATGATTTGTGATCATATGCTAATTTTGTTAACAGGAGAGAAAGGTATTGGGAAAATTGGTAAACCATTACACTACAAAGGAAGCAAATTCCATAGAATCATTCCAAGTTTTATGATTCAAGGAGGTGATTTCACACACGGAAATGGTATGGGTGGAGAATCAATCTATGGTCAGAAGTTTGCAGATGAGAACTTCAAGCTCAAGCATACCAGACCAGGTTAGTAGTAGTAGTGAATAGCCCTGGGTAAAATAACCTATCCGAAGCACCCGATCCGAACCCAATCTGAAAACTTATCCGAATCCGAATCCATAAAATTATTCCATACTGTGCTAGACTCCTAAACCCGTACCCGAATCTAATTCCGTCGATTAAAACCCGTAATCTAATTATATATATAGATAATTAAATTATTCTAAAAGTTTTAGTTATATTTATGAAATTTTTTAGTTAAATTTTTTTAAATTTAAACAATTTTTTCTTTTTCCAATATTTTTTTACCCGAAACCGACTCGTACCCTAATCCGAATCGAACTTGATAAAATTATTTCATTGCGTACTAGACTCTTAAACCCGAAATACCCGAACCCGAATGAATTTTACCCGAATCCAATCCGTTTACCCGAATGCCCAGACCTGAGTGTTCCTAATCTTACCAATCAAACCAAACTCGCGACAAACTGAAAAAGGAAAAAAACGCAAATAAAATATTATTCAATTTAACGCAAATAAACATCAAATATTAAAATTTGAAAATAAAACTAATTAGTTTGCTTTACAAAAAATATTAAAATTAAAACAAATATCAAATAATAAAAAACTAATATATCATCCGCAAACTTCTTATCGCATGAAAATATATTCAAAATATATATTTTAGTTAATTCGTATGAATATATTATTTGATATATATTAAAGAGTTGTTAATGAATTTTATCATTTTTTATGTATTAGTAATTTACAATGCTTCTTAAAGCACCTCACATACTCCACCATTTCCAAGTTTGCAGAAAATTCGATCAATTCCTGAAACTCACTAACCATGAAAAAAACAAGTACACATGGGACTTGTCACCCATACTTAGTCATGGTCCTCATATCTTGATTTATATAACTAGACAACTCACATCTTCCTTGACCCCTAGCCATAAGAACCAGAAACCAACCTTCTTTACTTTAGTTTCATCCTTGCTGATTTAAACCTCACTAACAAATACTCATGTTATTCTTGCACAAAAGAAAACTTTTGTTCTAGTGAATAAGTGTAGCTTATATCACTCAACAACATATGTATTAAACTTCGTGACTTTGTCCACCACTCTTGGATTCTACTGTCAGCTACAGTTTCCATGATGATCTGATTTCTTTTGGTAGCTCAATCATCATAACCAGATCCTTACCTCTGAGACTGAACCAACACACAAAACTCTTTCTCAAACTTTTACAAATATCTTGAAGCTCATCATAACAACCAACCTAGTCTGTTTAAGTAGATTCATTGAACATCCTTAAGCTTTACCTGCAATTCTTCTTCTCACTTCCAAGCCTTAATTAACCAATAACCAACCAGCCAACAAACCCATACAACCATCAAGCAACTAAGGCGTCCCTTAATTTCTAGATCTTTATGAGCTTCTAGTAGCTGATATTTTCAACCCATCTTCAGCACAAGTTTGCATCAAAAAACTTCCACACAGCCTTATCCAGAGACTATACTAATACCTAGTATAAAACCTTGGCTAAAACCTTGCACAGTGAACATACAAACTCTTGCTTTTCCAGGCTCAGGCTTCTTGCTCTTTTGTAGAACCATAACTTTTCAGATTAATGCAATAAGAAGATCACAATTTACCTGTGATTTACAGCGGATGAAAACAATAACAATCTTCAATGCTTTGAGTCTTGAGAATTTGTCAGTTTTGATATTCATGGCCTTACCGGTCAATGACTTCCACCATAAACCATTCTTGAATTTTTGTTTTTGTCACATACAAATCAAGAACACATTACATGTGAACGTTTCTGCATCAGTCTCAAAATTTCCTTTTTTCTTGAAATCTACAAGCTCTTTAGCTGTATTTGCAAAACATAGATTTCTTTGTCACCGAGAGACAAATTTCAACTTACAGTTCCAGATTTGAATTATCTTGAAACAATCCTTCTCTGATCAATTGACTCACCGTGAAAAAACCGATTCTGAGTTCCACGATTTCAACTTACAGTTTCATGAAAGCTTTTTCCCATTCATCTTTGATACTTTCCACCGAGAGCACCCACTGTTTTCTTCCTCTCCAACTTCTTAGACTTGAAGATATATGTAGCTTTCACCACCGAGGCTCACCACCGGAGACCTCATTCTTGTCAATTTCGTAGACCTACTTCTTCTCTGATTCAGGAGATTTTTTTCTTGTCTCCAATTTCAATAATTACTGATGAACTAACTCTAGTCATCTTCGGTGACTGTAACCTTTCACTGTAACGTTTCTACGCTGTCCCCGCACCGTACCCGTACCCGTCCCCATGCAAGTTCTGGTACGGGAGACGACACTATTTTGCCGTCCCCGTGCTACACTATTTTGCCGTCCCCGTGCTACCTAGCTCTCTTCTTCTTCCTTTACCTTGTAATCTCACCATTGTGTTGTCAATACTCGAGCAACCTGGCTCTGATACCAATTGTTGAGAAATCAAACACACACGGAACATCTTGATTTCATTCAGACTACAATCAATGAAGCAAGAAACAACAAGGCTTGGTAACCCAGTTCACGGCCGCAACCGCTACGTCTGGGGAGAGAGACTGTCCTCTCTCAACATCCACTATAAAAACTATCGGAAAACACTTCCGATGTGGTTTACAAGAAGATAGAGATTACCTACTGCTTGAATCCCTAACCTGACTCAAAACACCATGGAAGAAGAATAAGAGAAACAAGATAAAGAGGAGAAACCCCAAGCTCTAAACAAGCTCTCTCACCATCTCTAATGGCTATTTCTCTCTCTCTCTCTCTCCTCATGTTCTCACTCTGTCGCTTACAAAGAAGAAGAAGTAATCTTTTTAAGCAACTTCACTTATCTTTTATTAGCATTGAAATAGACTCCCACGTGCTCACACGTTACTTCAAAACACACCTTGCTTTGAGACCCTCTATTTCCTATGGAAGCATCCAGTTAGTCAAATATAACTTCTTCTTGTGTTTTCTTCATGCTTTCTTTAGATGATTTAAAGTTGAATCAATATCCAACAGATCATATTTTACTAAAATTGTCTTATACTTTTAAAGTTTCTTTACATAGATAGCACTATAATTTACCAAAATCATGAAATTTAGTTTTTTACACATTGTTTTTATGAATCTATATTAAATGTATTCTATAGATATAATGCGATATGTACAACTATAAAATGTCAATTTTAAATATTATACAACTAAATAAAATAAAATTTAAGAAAATACAACTCTATACATTATAGTGTACAACTACAAAATTTAGTGTAATCTCAAGATATATCATTTTTCTTATTTCATGTACTTTTATCGGTATACTTTCTAAAAATTTTACCGATCTTAAATACTCTAATATATCTTTCATCATATTCATTGACTAAAATCTTTAATAATAACATTTATAATTTAATAATTTAACAAATATAATAAATCAAATTAAACTACTTTAATAAATTTTTGAGTTTCTAATTTACTATAACAATACCATACTAATCTAGTTTTACAAAATTGGCATAATTGTAGCTACTGAACATCATAACAAAATCTAACATAATAATGATTTGAAGCATTAATTAGTTACAAGTACCACAACATAAGATAATCACAAGTTTCAGAACAAAACATAAACATCATTGATAAATGATACTCACAACTTTTAACATAATAATAGTTTTGAGTCTTTTTGTTTGGAATCATCATATATAATTGAAAAAATACTAGTAAAATAAATTGAATGAAACATTATAAGAAAAAATAAAAAATACAAGAGTTATTTAATCAAGTTAACGAACAAAAAAATGCATCAAAATATAGAAAAAACAAAACAATAGTATCAAAAATAAAGGTTTTGTAAGTGTTATTAAAAACATCAATTTTTGTAATAATTTTTAAAAAGTAAAAGAAACATAAAGATAAAATAAATAAAATTTCACATTTTCTATAATTCTAATTTGAAATTAAGATTCAGAACTTTAAAACATCCAACTATTAAAAATTAAAGCTACTGATAATTTGTAAAATGCAAAATTAAGTAAAATGGGAAAAAATAATTTTAAGATATATTATTAAATATTTACTTAAATAATACTAAAATATATAAAGAGGGCAAATTGTGAAATAAAGAGAAAGATAATAGTGTGGAAAAAACAAGTCTAAAATAAAAAATTATTAATAATGATAAAACGAAAAAAAAAAATGAGGAATAAAATCATCTTCTGCCTAGCACAATTTAAGCTATTCACGTTTTACTTTATGTTTGAATAAAGCTCATAGATCTACTCTTCTCTTCCAAGTTTCAGATTTTTTATATTAAAAGCTTAAACATTTTATTTTGGGGTTTCTCTAGGCTCTCATTAAAAATGATTTTGATAATATAATGTTCTCTTAAAATAAGGAAGGTTTATAAGATATATATGATTACAAAATGAAGAAAAAAAAAACACTTTGAATTTAATATGTCGGATCGCCAAAGTATAAAACCCTAGTGCGGCTCTGTTGCTCTTGAAGGTTTCATTTGATAGAAGAGTTTCTCTCTGGAGGTTTATATGTTTCAATGATTCGTTTTGTTCTGATCTCTTTAATTTAAAGAAGAATAACTAATTTAACCTTAATTATAGAATTAATTGCTAGTTTAACATAGCAAAAAATAAGGTTAGTTGAGTTATTTTGTATCACAATAATACCTTTAGGGTCAAGAGTCAAAAAAAAAAAAGATTTACTAGAATGTTATTAATGAAAAAAAAATAGAATTTCAGTTTTTTTTTTTTTTTTAAATATTTAGGAAAGTGCTATTAATAATAAAAAAATTTGTCACGTAAATCTGTAATTCATGTTATCTCATATTTTAGTGTTTGACAGATTTATTTCATATTTTCACATTTATTTCGCAGATTTGATTTTTTCTGATTTTTCAATATTACTTTCAGCAAATTTTTACCAAACTAATATTTTAGTTATTGCAGATTTTACTACCGTAGATTTGTTCACTTTTTGTTATCGCATATTAGATAGCGTAGATATGTGTAAATGATACAATAGATATTTTTGAAATTTCTAATTATTTAGGCAGTAAAGATTGAAAGTTTTAAAAAAATATCCTAAGTATGTCAACGTTTTTAGGGTTTTTCTATGTTATTCAATGTCATATTCTTCCTTTTTTTTTGATGTAACATCTTATGTTTTAAACAAATCACTTATATTTTTAAATTTTTAGTTTTATTTATTTTTATGTTTAAATTAAATTTATGATTGTTTTTTTAATTTTTATTCTGAAACAAACTGAATAGAAATAATCTAAATGAACTAAAATTTATTTTTAATATTTTTAGATTTAATTTATTTTTTTCTGTTTTTAAAATTAAAATTATTTTTAAATTACAATTATTAAAATTAAAACTTATAATTTCTAGATCTTTAATTTAATTATTAAAATATAAAAAGTCAACATCATAAATAGTGATTAGGCCAAAAAGTTGTCTAACTGATGGCTTAAATAGAAATGTTCACGCCACATTGTGATAGGAGGATAGTTTGGATGACTCAATCATTTGGTTATCTCTTGTAATTATATATTAACATGTTTAATACTTTAATTAAATAGGAGTTGACAACAAAATAAAAAATATTCAAAATGATCGTGAGGAGTCGTTAGATAAAATGTTATTTTTTTTGTTGAAGAATATATTTTATTTTTATACAAAGTCTATATAGCTAATTACATATGTCTTATTTTAAATGAACCCATTTATTTTTCAATAACACGATGCGATGAGCGGATTGGTCAGAGAAAGCAAATAGATTGATAAAAACTCAAATCTGACCTTTTAGTTGCACAAACAACAGCTCATAGTATTTTTATTAAACGTCATATAATAAAAAAAGACATCTATGTTATGAAAGTTTTATGAAATATCTTTTTTTTTTCCGACAACATTGACGAAGTAAAAAAAATGTAATAAATTACTTTTCTTTGTTATTTAAAAATAAAGAAACATTTTGTTGAATTAATAATTTTTTTATATGATTCATTAATTATAAAAAACAAATTAAATATGGTATCTCTAACTATCAAATTAAATATTTTTAAAATGATATTCCTAAAAAAGAAGAATTTAATCTAACATTGTTTTATTTATTCCTTCTATATATTCAAACATTTTTTTAAAATATATTATATTGAAAGAGATCGGATAGTATGATTTTTGTCTATAATAAATGTATATTTTTATATAAACATATATTAATAATTAGTTTTATAAGGACAAATCATCACTAATAATTTATTACATAGATTGAGTGGACTGTGTTTGGTAATTGTCGGATACACGCCACTTATGACATCTCTCGGAATTTTTAATTAAAATCCAAACTTAAAAAAGTCAAAATCTGATTAAAAAATAAAATAAAATAAAAGGCCTAAATAAATGGGCTAGAAAAGACTTAAATAAATGGGCCTAAATAATATATTTCCGCCCACTATAATATCTGCGTCTCTTTCCTCTGAGCTAAAACCCTAACTATTTCTTCCTGTCTCGAGACGCTCTGGGGAAACACTTTCAATCGTAATCTAAGGTACTCCGATGATTCTTCATTACTATTGTAGTTTTCGTGATAGATAGCTGTTGAATATTTTCTATTTTACTTATAATTTGGATTTTACTGGGCAATTTTATGCAATGTCCCTCCACATAAAATATTTTTCCAATATATCCCTTCTCTATTTTTCATATTTTTTTCAATTAAATTTAAATACTAAATAAGAGTAAAAGACTTAAATTTTTAACCAAATTTAATTATTTACAAACATGCCACACTTTTTACACAATAGTATGGGCCTTAACCCAAAAAAATTAAAATCAATTTTACAATCTATTAAACAGAATTCCAAAAAATAAATTAAATTTAATAAAGAAAAAAATATTAATTTTAATATTTATTTAAAAAAAAAAATTAAATCTGGACGTTCGGGTTCGGTTTAAATTTTTGCATATTTACATAATCGAAGTAAAACATATTAAAATCCAAACATAAACCGTTTTATTTTGGTTTGGTTTTAGATAGGACTTTTTCGATCCGGTTTTATAAAAACAAAATTTATCCGAAATAAAAAACAAATCCAAAAAAC
>KE157905.1:13550-23710 GCA_000411055.1 Leavenworthia alabamica
GCAAGAACCACCAGTAACCTGGAGCAAAACCAACCACACTAACATTCCAACCTTCAGAGAAGGTTCCATGACCAGAAACAAGGATAAACATATCCGGCTATTGTTTATCAAAGCTACTCAAGAGCTTATGGACCACCAGCTGCTGGAACCGGCCCAAACAAGCCAAGTGATTAGTGAAGACTTCACTTGGCCTCTTTTGAAGACATCATCGTTTGAAGAAGTCTTCACCATCACCATTGGTTGAAGACTTCAAAGTCAGTCTAAGGAATGACACTCTTTTACAATAGCCCGAGTTTTATCTCATTGAGGTTTTCCGGGAGGAGTTTTTAATGAGACTATACCCTTAGATTGCATGTTCTTGTTCCATGTTCTTTGCAACAAGAACCAACATGAACTTTGATTGGGACTAAAGTATTTGTTGAACTATCAATTAAATATTTTGGCATAGTTGGTCTAAATTAATTTGGACCAAGTCTTCAAGATTTAACCATTGGTTTAAATTAAGTTGGACCAAATCTTCAAGATTTAAACCAAGTAAATTTCGACCAAATCAAGCCTATTTTCGGCCAAGAAGGAATCAAGACTTTTTCCATTTTTGTTAAAGTTAAATTTTCTTTTTGAACTTTTTGCCATTTATTTGTTTAAGTACTTTTCCATTATGTTATTTTTCCAATTCTTTTGGCAAGAGGATTGCTATATAAGGCGCCTCATATTATGAGAATAAACACATTAGTTTTCGAGAAGCAAACCTTTGTTCTTAACACAACCACGTAAGGGAAGTTCAACTTTGCTCCATCCTCTAATTGCCTAATTTGGCTCCTAACACAACCACGTAAGGGAAGTTCATCCTTTCTTTTGGTTTTTCTCCATCTGATCCGTCCAAAACCTCCAGAAGATCCTAACCATTCCTCAGCCCCCAGAATATTCATCACCAGCTCAATCAAAAAGATTTATGAAGATCCACCTTGAAGAATATTTCAAACGGCCATAAACATTTATTGTTTTTTTTCCTTTCTTGTTATTTCCTTGTTCTATTTTTTATGACCATTTGTGGTCAAGTCTTTCTTTTATTTAAACTCTTTTCTTCATCAGTTGTAGGACGAAAATTTACTTAAGATTAATAAAAAGTTCCTTTTGATTTGTTTCTTTCTTGGATTAGAATTGTCTCAAATTGTTTGCGATTTAATTTCTTTGTGGATTCAAAGTTATTTAGTTCGTGGGAGTCTAGGTTCTAGGTGGATTCTTAGGATCTATATTCTGGTTGATTGTGGATTCAATCAACAGCCCAAAGAGAGAGTTGTGGATTCAACTACTCATTTGGTTCTATCCGAGTGACTAGGTTTGATTTCAATAGTGTTGGCTTCGGTGGACTCTGAGGGCCTCATCACTTGGTCCAACTTAATTTTGACCAATTAGATCAAAATACTTAATTTAGACCAACCAGACCAAAATATTTAATTGATAATTCAACAAATACTTTGGCCCTGATCAAAGTTCATATCGGTTCTTGTTGCAAAGAACATGCAACAAGAACATGCAATCTAAGGGTATGGTCTCATTAAAAACTCCTCCCAGAAAACCCAATGGGATAAAACTCGGGCTAGAGTAAAAGAGTGTCATTCCTTAGACTGACTTTGAAGCCTTCAACCAATGGTGATGGTGAAGACTTCTTCGAACGATGATGTCTTCAAGAAAGGCCAAGTGAAGTCCTCACTAGTCACTTGGCTTGTTTGGGCCGGGTTAAGCAGCTGGTTTTCCAAGAGATCTTGGGTAGCTTTGATAAACAACAGCCAGATGTGTTTATCCTTGTTTCTGGTCATGGGACCATCCTTGAAGGTTGGAATGCTGGTGATGTTGGTCTTGCTTTTGGTTACTGGTGGTTCCTGTCTTTGCAAAATGATATCAGCCTGAATGGCCGCATCACATGGGGAGAGCATTGAGTATGTGTGCAGTCTCTAATGAGACCGAGCCACTGGGATTAGAGGCTGTCAACCAGGCAGACATTTTGAGCAGAGTGTGAGTAGAACATCAGTTTAATGAGGAGTTGATTAAGGTCTGAGTATGTGGTTGCCAGCAACGGAACCGTCTTGCTTAACGACCAGGTGTGTGTGCCACAAGATGAAGTGTTGAGGCAGAACATTCTACAGGAAGCACACCAGAGTCTGTTTTCAATTAATCCGAGACCTACCAAGATGTACTGTGATTTCAAACGGTATTACCAGTTGGTACAAATGAAGAAGAATTTTGCCAAGTGGGTTTTTGAGTTCGACACATGTCAGCTGGTTAAGGCAGAGCATTAGGTACCGAGTTATTTACTACAGAGTCTTCCTATGCCTGAGTGGAAATAGGAGATGATCACGATGGACTTCATGTTTGGTTTACCACTTTCGAGGGGCAAGGATGTCATATGGGTCATCGTGGACCGATTGACCAAGTCACTACACTTCTTAGCTATCAAAAAGACCGACGGTTCAAAGATCTTGGCTCGGAAGTTTGTGTCTGAGATTGTAAAGTTGCATGGTGTGCCATTGAGTATTATCTCAGATCGAGATCCGAGGTTTGCATCATAGTTCTTAAGAGCCTTCTAGAAGAAGATGGGTACCAAGGTACACATGAGCACTGCATATCACCCACAGACATATGGACAGTCCTAGGACCATACATACTTTAGAGGATCTTATGTGGATGTGTGTGCAGGATTAGGGTGGAAAATGGTTTGATCATTTGAGTTTGGTCGAGTTTGCCTACAACCATAGCAGTTGAACCGACCCGCGAACCGAGTTATTGCTGAGAATTAATTACCGAGGTTTCAAGGAATCCAAAAAAATGTGTACGGTCCGATGGAGGTGTTGTGTATTTAAATTAATTGGGGTTGTAAACCCAAAACAATTATAAAGAGTTAGGCTAGGAAAATCTTATGAATTTTTAATTATTATTTAATTAAGGAGATGAATAATAAAAGTCCAAAAAAAATTGGTAAATAATTAAAAGAAGTTGAGCTTTTGAAAATCCTATAATTTTTAATCATTTAAATGATCTATTTAAATGGATCAAAAGCTCAAAAAGATTAATGATAACATAATTGGGTTTTTAACCTTAGAATTTTAATTTTTTGTGTTATATTTAAACTAAATTACTTTATATCAAATATATATTTTTATTTTTATTTTATTTTATTTTATATAAAATATATTATGTTACATTTTATTACTGTTAATTATATATAATAATATATTTAATATTTAGAGTCGCAACCAATTAAACACGTATATTTTGGCTAACGCTCAAAGATGGGTTTCTAGTTATTGTGAAAAGTAAATTATATCCTCAAAAACATTGGGTATTTTATATTTTATAATTTTTTTTTAATAGGCGTGTCTGATCATGTAAATAATTTTTATTTTTAAACATTTTAAATCTCAACAATTGCACATACTTCATTTGACCTTTTGTTATAGTCTTCGTTTTATTATAAATGACAAGTTGCAAATAGAATCATTCAAAAAATTAAAAAATTTCTATATATTAATTTGTTAATATGTTGATGCCATTTCAAACTTCAAGTGCATCATATTTCATGGATATATTACATTTTAATATTTATTTATTTATTTTTCAATTAAAACATTATTCATACGGAGTTGATTATTATAACCATTTCAAACACCGAGTTGATTATTCATACGGACTAGTTCAACACATAAACTTGTCTATAAATTGAGATATATGTCTCAATAAGTTTCTCATCTCATTCAAGAAACAAAAACCCTTCATCTCCTCAAAGAATTTTGCTACAACAATGAAGAGTCTCTCATTTCTTGCAGTTCTATCTCTCTTGGCTATATCTCTTTCATTAACCAATGCATCCGACCCAAGCCAACTTCAGGACTTCTGCGTAGCCGTTAACGATCCAGCAAATGCTCGTATGTTATATTATTCACTTCATAATGATTTATTAGTACTTTTATTTTCTTTATTATTATATTAACTTGTTACACTTTATTTTCTTGATTACTATATATGTTCAGTTTTTGTGAACGGAAAGTTTTGTAAAGACCCAAAGCTTGTAACCGCTGATGACTTCACTTTACTACAACTCAAAGAAGGAACACCAAATCCAAAAACTGGGTCTGCCGTGACACCAGTTAATGTTAACCAGATTCCAGGGTTAAACACCCTTGGAATGTCCCTTGTCCGTATTGATTATGCAATTAACGGACAAAACCCGCCTCACACCCACCCTCGTGCCACTGAGATCTTGTACGTTGCACAAGGAACCCTTTTAGTTGGGTTTGTCACGTCAAACCCAGACAATCGCCATTTCACTAAAACCCTAAAACCAGGAGATATATTTGTGTTTCCACAAGGACTTATCCATTTCCAAGCTAACGTTGGTCCTACAAAAGCTGTTGCATTCGCTGGTCTGAGTAGCCAAAACCCAGGTGTCATCACTATTGCTGACACCGTGTTTGGTGCCAACCCACCGATAAACACAGGTGTTCTTGCAACTGCGTTCCAGTTGGACCCTAAGATTGTCGCGGATCTACAGGCTAAGTTCAAGAAACCATAATAATATTTGTACTTTCATTTGTTTTATTTTATGTTATTTGCTTCCGCGTGAATAAAGATCTTATATTATGTGTTCTTGTGTGTATAGACCAAATCTCTATATGTAGAGATGAAGGGCTATTGTAATTTTTTTCACAAATGAGCTTATTAAAAAGATGAATAAAATATGACTCTTAGTGGAAAGGCTCTCTACTTCTCTCTTTTTCTCTTATGCACGAAATCTCTTACTAATGAAGGCATAAGGCTGATTAGAAGAAGAAAGAGTAGTTGAAGGATTCTTGTGCTCAAGTATAATCATATGAGAAACATACAAAGTTGAATGTCTCATGTGATTAATCTCTTGTACTCATATGCTTATGCTTAGAGTAAAGTATAAGCCTTTGTGATCCCTCACCTCAAGGAGTTGAATATATCCTAAGGTGTTGTAATTTAAACATGGTAGCAGAGAAAGGAAAGACCCATGTGGAAATTCCTTGTTATTATCATGTTTCCGCTAAATATGTAGTCATCATTTTCAGTCGTTAAACCATGTTTTCTTGTACAGCTCCAAGGAGAGACTCATGTGGAGCATCCTTGTTATTATCATGTTTTCGCTAAATATAGAGTCACCATTTTCAGATCCTAAAACCATGTTTTCTTGTAGAGCTCTAAGGAAAGACTCATGTAGAGAATCCTTGTTGTTATCATGTTTCCGCTAAATATGTAGTTGCTATTTTTGGTTGCTAAAACCATGTTTTTTTGTAGAGCTCCATGACCTAAATAATGGCTTAAAACACCTATTAGAAATTAAAACATGTTTTGTTTGAATCCTAAGAGAATTATGGAATCTAGAATAAATCTGGCATGTTTCCATTTTTCTCGGATTCGCTCACAAAGTCGAGGTCGATCCATCCTATGTGGATGGATTCATATATTATGTCCGGCGTTTCGGATTGTTCGGTTAACGGATGGCGGTCGATCTATTTTTTCTATGGATCGACTTATCTTTTGCCGGAGCGATTGATGAAATTCAGTCTAAAATTTCTAACCCCTAATAAACTTAAACTTAATTTCACATTTTTTGGGTATCCACTCAGATTAATTAGGATCAGATTCGCATTTTACCTGGAATTCATATACACAGAGACTTACACTCTAATAGAATAAAATCATAGACACATATTCGAATTCAGATATGGTTTTTCGTACCTGAGTTCAGTTTTTTGTGCTTGATTAGTTTTTCTTTCTTTGTCCACGTTTAGATCAGAGATTCAAACGACCATTTCTTTCTTTTTGCCTCAATTCCTTCTCTTATCTATAAAACACAATCAAAACGTGTTTGACACTTAAAAGACCCATAAAACAAAGAAAATACTCTAAACATCATATGGTTAGAATAGGTCAAAACCTCATTACATCAAATATATCTGAAATAAAAGAAAAACAAGAAAATGAATGATGGTTCATATTTTAAACAATTTATTTTTAATAAAATTTGTGAAATAGTTGAAATATTATTTTGGCAAAACTAGTTTGGAATACTTTCTTTATAAATTTATTCACAGGACTCTCTCGTTTCATTGGAAAAGTCTTTTACTAATGTATGCCAATGACCATGAGTATCAATATCATATTCATGATACTGCACGATCTAATATATGTTTTCTATGTTTTCTTATTTTGTGGTATGCACACTTGCTTAGTAAAATCTAATAGACACATAAACTCGTTGACTCCGTATAGAAACAACCTATTTTACAACTATTTCCAACGTGCAAAACTAAAATCTATACTACAATATTAAACATATATAACTCATAAAAGTGTATCAAATGGTCGAAAAGTATCACTACAAGAAAACAACTATTTTATTACTTAATTTTTGACATAAATAAATCGTTGGAAATTTTTGACCATTTACTGATGCATTTTGATAGTAAACCCACAAATAAAATTTCCAATGGACATACGTATGTCAGAAAAGTTTTCGATGGATTTCCAACAGTTTCTGTAAAATAAATTCATCCATCAAAATTCGTCAATAATTTTTTGACAAGTTCCAACGGATTGAATAAAAAAAACAACTGTCAAAATTTATCAAAATAACCGTGTATATATAACCGTCTGATTTAGTCAGAAATTATTGACGATTTATGATTTATTTATTTCCAACAGAATACATACAATTATTCCGTCAATATTTTTACCGTCATATTCGTCAAAAATTTCCAATGAAGTTTAACTATTTTTTTTTCCGACAGCGTGGTTCCGGTGGATTCTGCCATCAGATTATGGCTGTTTTCTTGTAGTGTATATATCACTGTTCTTGTTTGTCATAACTTAAATTCAAACTCAGTAGTGCATAATTCAATGAAACAAAATAAAAATCAATAAATAGTCTTTTGCATATTGGAAAAGATTTATCTCTTGTCGTTATTCAAACAAACGATCTCTATATTATTTCATATGTCTTTACCAGTTGAGCTACCACGTTCTAATGAGATGTATCTTATTGATATTTGTCCGAGTCTTATGTTTATTATAAATGACAAGTTGGATATATAATATCACTCAACAAAATAAACAAGTTATGTATAATTATTTTTTTTGAACAATATATATTCAAGTGACAAGTGCACCATGAACAACCCTCTATGGAGGCTGGAAGATAATTGGATAATCATATAACCATTTCAAACATCAAGTTGATCATTCATATGGACTAGTTCAACACATAAACTTATCTATAAATTGAGATCTATGTCTTAATAAGTTTCTCATCCCTCCATTAAAACTTCATTCAAGAAACAAAAACCCTTCATTTCCTCAAAGAATAATGAAGAGTCTCACATTTCTTGCAATTCTATCTCTCTTGGCTATTACACTTTCATTGACCAATGCATCCGACCCAAGCCAACTTCAAGATTTCTGCGTTGCCGTTACCAACCCAGCAAATGCTCGTACGTATATTATTTTGTTCAGAATGATTATAAAATACTTTTGTTACTTTGATTATTATGAGAAAGCATTAAATTCTTAACACTTTATTCTTTTGATTATTATGTTCAGTGTTTGTGAACGGAAGGTTTTGCAAAGACCCAAAGCTCGTGACCGTGGATGACTTCACTTTCCAACAGCTCAAAGAAGGAACACCTAATCCTAAAACGGGATCTGTCGTGACACCAGTCAATGTCAACCAACTTCCAGGATTAAACACCCTTGGAATCTCACTTGTCCGTATTGATTATGCAGTTAACGGACAAAACCCACCTCACACCCACCCACGTGCCACTGAGATCTTGTACGTTGCTCAAGGAACCCTTTTAGTTGGGTTTGTCACGTCAAACCCAGACAATCGCCATTTCACTAAAACGCTAAGACCAGGAGATATATTTGTGTTTCCAGAAGGACTTATCCATTTCCAAGCTAATGTTGGCCATACAAAAGCTGTTGCATTCGCTGGTCTGAGTAGCCAAAACCCTGGTGTCATTACTATTGCCGACACCGTGTTTGGTTCTAACCCACCGATTAACCCAAGTGTTCTTGCAACTGCGTTCCAATTGGACCCTAAGATTGTCGTGGATCTACAGGCTAAGTTTAAGAAAGCATAATACTAATGTGCTTTCATTTGTTTTATTTTATTTTATTTGCTTCCGAAAAAATAAAGATATTGTATTATGTGTCATGACATGATATTCTAAATAAATAATTGTTTTCCGTTTTATTTTCATTTTGGGAATTTATGGAAACTACATATATGTTTATTTCACAAGAAAATTAATTAAGTCTATCAAATTATTATGTTTAATGAATTTACAATGACCACATAATGATGTAACTAAAAGACAAGACCTAATCATCAGACACATTCGATCATAACTTCAGATATGTATTTAGAGTTAAAAAATTACAGAATTTTCTTTTATAGAATTGGGGAAGTAAATATTTATTGTTTGAATCCTAATAGAATTAGGAATTCTGGAATAAATATGACAGGTTTCTATTTTGTTCGAATTGGCTCGCTGCAGTCGCCAGTCGGGATCAATCGATTTATTATATTTGGCATGTCTGATCGTTCAGTTAACGGATGGCATTGTCGATCTTGTTATGAATCGATCGATTCCTCAGCAGGATTGATCGATCAGATATTCAGTTCAAAATTCTTGATCAATTAGTCTTTAGAGTAATCAGTGGGTCTCACATCCGTGGACTGATATATCCAAAGGAAAATCCATTGATCATAATAGACACATCATCTCGTTGACCTTTGATAAATATCATAGTTTATATGTATTTCCAATTAGCAAAACCCAAAATTATACTACACTACTCAAGATATATAACACATAAAAGTGTATGAAATAATCTTTGTGGTCGAAAAGTATTACTACAAGAAAATAGTCGTTTTGTGATGATAATTTCTGACGGAAATTAACAGTTGAAGATTCCAACGGTTTACTGATGGTTTCTGATGGTTTTGATGGTTCAGTGACACAAAAAGTTTCCTTTATATGGATATATGTCTATCAGAAATTTGTTTGGCAGTTTTTGTAAAAGAAAAATCATCCACTGGAATTAGTTGTTATTTGTTTGAAGGATTGAGTGGAAAAAACGCAACTACAATTAGTTGGCAATAACCGTATATATAACCATCTGAGTTTGTCAGAAATTATTGATGATTTATGACAGATTTATTGCCAACAGAATACATACGATTATTCCATGAATACCTTTTCCATAATATTCTCTCAGAAATATTTGACGGATTTTGACGAATTTTTTCCCGATAACATGGTTTTGATGATTCTTCCATCATATTGTGAGTGTTTTCTTGTAATGTATGTATCAATGTTCTTGTTGTGTCATTAACCAAATTCAAATTCAGAAATGTATAATTCAGTGACACAAAATAAAAATCAATAAGTAGTCTTTTACATATTTCAAAAATTTAAGAATATATATTAATATTATATATGAATATATCAGTAGATGTGTGTGGACTGTCCAACTTGTCAATTTTAGTTATTATTTATTATGGTAGGTGTCTAATAAGATATGTTTCCATAAAGTACCAAACTCATTAATATCTATTCAAAAATGAAATGTCAATGAGACGCCCATATTTTTTTTTTTGACAATAATGTGTATGCTAGAAATATATATTTTTTTTTCTTTTTTTTTTTAACTTAACTTTTTTTTTTCTGGAACTTATAAACGTATCAATACAAACTTAACACCACCGTAGTGGGATAACGGTGCTATAAGTAAACGGAAATTAGAGTTACAAAAAGATTAGTGAACTAAGTGGACCAAGGTTGAAGAGGTTCTATAATTGTATCGAAGCAAAAGAAGTCTGGTAAAGAGAATTGTCGAGGCGGACACATAAAATCAATTTTGCAGATTAGGCACTTCTGCTAGACCGACTAGAGGCCTTTCTCGATCATCCCACGGCAGTTAAGACAAAGATACTAAGATCTCCATCACCAACAATTGGGAAACTAAACAATCATATCCTCTAACCAACTTAGCTTCCTATTTTACTAACCAACTTATTGCATTCAATCCGTCTCATTAAAAATAACCAACCAGTTCATTGATAAGCCGAACCCGCC
>KE157906.1:2609-13121 GCA_000411055.1 Leavenworthia alabamica
CAGTGCTCACTCAGTGCACTCGGTTCTCTATCTAGTCAGTCAGTTCACTCAGAACATCCGTTGACTAGACCTCAAAACTCAGAAATGTTTAACTCAAAATTTTACTCAAATTTCTCTTTTAACTCAATACTCAAAATTTTCTCAGTTTTAAATTAAATATTAAACCGACCCTCGATTTAATAATTACTCATTTAAACACACAACTCAGACACCACACGAACCCAACATAAAACCACACAACACACAATCAAGACCATCAAATCAAATGATTTTAAAATCCCAATCGAAATTATCGAACCACGGTCATGCACGCACCTTAGTCTCTGAAGGTGTGAAAAGACCAAACAGCCTCTGACTTGCTAAATAACCAAAATGCTCCTAAAATATTTTAGATCATATTTAGCAATAAGACACAAAAAACAACTCAAATGAACCCCAGAAACACTTCTGGGATCCCTACAACTGATTTTCTGGAATTCTAGAAATTTCCAGAAAATCCCTAAAAATCAAATAACTTCAGAAACTTACAGAAACTATCATCTTCAAAGATGAAATTACAGGACGAAATCCAACCATACAATTCACAATCCAACCGTTGAAAATCAACCTCTAGATGTGTAGACTCTGCTCACAAAATATCTCAAAGATCCAACCATAGATCAACTCGGGATCTAACTTTGAATACACGTTGGTCTAAATCGCGTCTGCAATATATAACCTCACCAAAACGTGAAATATCTATTAGAATATGAATGCAAATTCAAATCCGTAAATTGGTAAATCTATAACCCAATTAATTCATAATTAAAAATCTGTATGGTTTTCAAGCCTAACTCTTTTTAGTAATTTCATTAATTAATTTGGGCTTCTAAACCCAATTAATTCAACATTCCATCGGACCACACAGTAACATTTGGATTCTCTGAAACTTCTGGAATTTAATCCACAACAACAACTCAGTTCACGGATCGGTCCAACTGCTATGGTTTGATTTATTTGGTTCAATATCACAGTAAACCGACTTGGCCAGAATCGACAAACCATTTCATTAAACTGAACTCGGCAAACCATAACCCTAAACTGACTTTGTGATCCTAACCCGGATCACGGATGTTACACTTTATCTTTCTCACAATTAGCTAATTCTAACATCAGATGACTCATCTCATGCGTCCACATAAATTTGGGCTAAACCAAATATCAATATAATAAATAATACATATAAAAAATATTTAAACAAAAGACATCTACAAATACATGCACATATTTATACCTTAGTTGTTACTTGTTCATGTTCTTCTTTATTCCACATATTCTTATCTCTGTTTATAAAAATTGAGAAGCCAACATAAATTATCAAAAATATCAACAATAATAAAACAAGTGATAAAACAATATTGAAAAATATGAAAAAGCCATAGTCTCTGTTACTTATGTTAACAGATGACAAAAGTAATGTTACCAAATATCTTCTTTTATGATTTTGTATCTCTCTTTATGAAATGATGATAAAGCAATGTTAATATTTCTGTTACGTATTATTTGTTTTCTCTTATGGTTTATGCGTAGTTATTTTTAAGGTTTTTGTTATTAGGTTAACGTCATAATAATGAATTTATAGTAAATTTAATGGCATGTATTGAAAAATAATTAAATTAATAAGGGTAAAATTGTACTTTTGTAAATTTTTAAACCTTCAATGCTGAAGAAAAGCTCCTTTAAAAAGTATAGAGTTACGGAGCATTTAAAAAAAATTCTGCTCTTGTTTAAGCTCAATTAATAAAATGTGATTGGCTATTAAAAAGCATTAAGCTTATTTATAAGCTCTACCAATCAAGGCCTTAAAAGCATGAACTAATTGTCGTGTTCGTCGTTCAATTCACATAGTGGCGGTAAATAATGGATATACACAACAATTGTCTCTACTGATTTCAATGATCAAGTATGTAGTTGTGATTTTGAAAACATCTCCAATCTCATACTTCTTACTGTATATGAATTTGTGTGAAGGTGTTAAGATAGAAGATGAAGATGATCCTAAGAAGACAAAGCAAATTAAGTTTAGGTGTAGGTATAGGTTAAAAAGATATTCTCATTTTCTTCCCTACATAAACATTTGTAAGCTCAATGAGCAAACAGCTATTAGAAACAACTTTTTCATATCAATATAACATTTTGTTTTAAGAGTTGATTACGGATTTCACAGAAATACAATCTTCAAAGACTGCAAAAAGTGAGATGATTTGAAAAATAATCTATTTACGAAGAAGAAAATCTCAAATTCTCGGTGTCCGCGTGAGTAAAATAGATAGCAGAGGAGAATTGTTAAAATATATTTTTTGGTTTTCATCTCAATTAGACTGGTTCATTATTATGATAATAGTTGGTTAATTTAAATCAATTGTATAGCGATAGTATATAAAGAATTGTACATATAAGACTATGTATGTTGAATAAATTAGAAAACATTTCAACAACTTTCTTATTCTGTTTGCTCACTCGTGATATGGTATCAGAGTTCTGATTACTAGACATTGATTCTTTTTTCACCATTCTCGAGCTTTAATCTTCTTCCGCTTCACCTCAATTTGATTCTTGATGGTTTAGATTAAGAAAATTCCATGAAAATCAACTCAATTCACGTCTTATTCGAATTCGCCTCAGGTTTCAGCTCAGAAATAAAATCGCATTAATTTATGCTTGATTAATTTCCTATTCATCCTCTAGAGGTTGTATGTCATACTTTTAGTGTTTCACCAATGGTTTCAATGCCATATTTGATGGATCCGAGTCAATAACCTTTTTTCCTGCATAGGGCAGATTCTCCAAGTTTGATCATCATTTATTTTCGTCTTGATGGTACACATTACGATGAATGGATAGCTGCAATGCTTATAGCACTAGGTGCAAATAATAAGATAGGTCTTATAGATGGAACCTTGCCTAGTCTTTTAGAATCTCATATAAAATTTATGATATGGTCTAGATGTGATAGCATGATCAAATCCTGGTTATAAAAACTCAATCATACCTCAGATTTATCGTAGTATGTTGCATATGAATGATGCTACTGATATATGGTGTGATCTCCATGGCTGATTTGACTTAACTAATCTTCCACGAACTTTCAATCTCACACAAGAGATTCAATATCATTGTCAAGGCTTTGTGTTGAAACTATATTTGTAGCTGAGGTTAGACTGAAGATGTGATGTAGAACAACAGACGGGCATATTGCGCTACAACAGATGATCAAGACTTTATCTCTAACGGTTTGTTCCAGAAATAGAAAGTCTGAGTTGAAGACGAGTACTATTTTGGAGAATTAAACCGAGATTCAATTTTTGTTACACAGATTAAGAAGTGAAAATGGTTTAATATTGGTTACTGTAACATCCATAGTTGTGATCGGAGTGCATATGGTTTGATTGTCGTGAGAGATCGATCGAGAGTTGAGCTCGGGAAAGAAGAAGAAGAGGAGTTGGACCATGTAAGTGTGAGAAGTTTCTTGAACAGATTAAAAGACCTCTTGACATGCTTAAAGGAACTCTTGAACTGCTTCTTAAAGAAACTCTTGAAGCAGTTTACGACATAAAAAAATGGTTTAGGCCATTGGCGCAAGTGTTGGCCAAAATTGGGAGATGTATATGAAGTCTAGAGACTTCTTTATCTCCTCAGTTATATGGTCCCTCCACCACTAGGCACACCACCTCAACACGCATTCCACTTACAAGAATCAACATGTAGTCTACCTACGAGAATCACCACTCGTCCCACACACTCCCAGCATAGAAATCACATCCGGTGGCATTACTGGATGTACCACCCCGGGTTAATTACTGCTCAACAACTGGATCAAAGATCCCAATCCGGCTTCTCTCGAGTCCTGTTCTGCACTAGATGAGTCCCACCCTATGCTGATTCTAAGCACATCCGGCATCATCCTCCAAGTAACCATTTCTCTCAAAGAACCTCATTTCTTTTGTTTCAGTGTGACACTTCATGCCATATGCAAAACAACCTGACAACTTGCTCTGCTATACCAACCACAAAGCGCTTGAGCTATTATTAAGTCTAATCTCTTAGAAGGAACGTCGGCAAAACAACAGTATACTAATTCACAACATTAGTATAAATAACAAATGAGACTTATTGTGGAACCCATTCCACCAGACTGAGAAGATGACATAACTACAAACATAACCTCTATATCGTCTTAGAAACGAATATGCTTTGATACCAAATTGATAGGACTCTTCTTTGGGATCCTATCCCAACACAGGTTTCTAAAAAAATTTCACATACGTATACAAACATTAGGAAGCAAGACAACATAATTAACACTACATACAACAATAACAAGTCATATCTACACTAACCTAGCATATCTTTATTTCATTAGCTACATGATTCACATATACATACAGTACCTTTTTGATTATCTAATTGAAAGTAATTAAAATTCAAATAGTTCTAGTTTTGAATAGTATGTAAACTGTGAAATTTGTCTTAAAATCACATTTCTAACATAAAGTAAGATTTTTTTGAAAAAAAAGTTAGATATTAGATGTAAAATGATATTTTCATGTTTGGTTTTAAAAAGAAGAACACATTTTTCACTTTATAGTTGTTTACTGTTATTATTATTATTATTTACTTTTATAGTCCTAAAATTATATTTCTTTACATTATTAAAACGAGCACATACACATTCTTGTTGATAGACTTGTATGGATACGTTCTTGAAATATACATGATTACTCAAATATTCATATCATATTATAAAAAATATATATATATATATAATAATATGTTTGTGAACATGTTGAATTTTGCATTATACTAATGGTTATTTTAATAAATATAATTGTAAAATAAAAACAAAATTTCTCTATGAGAAATAAAATCTGTATATTTTGGGCCGATGATTTTAGCTAAAAAGGCCCAATGTAATAAAAGTTAAAATAATGCGATGATTGTAAATTGAACACTTGACCTTCAAAACTTCAATATAATACTCTTCCAAGTTATATCCGCTATGATAATATTATATGTAATATGAAATTTTTTATATGGTAAGTCGTTTATTTTTGTTTTATTTAAACTTTCAAGCCATTAAACTCGTGATTGTTTATTATAATCTTAATATTCTATACCACAACTAAACATGCATCATTCTTACACACTAATTATATACATGAGAAATAAAGCAACATTAAGAGAAAGAAAACTTATTAAATATTTTTTGTTAATTATATTGTATTTTTAATTAATTGACTCCGAAATGTAACTATTTTATTTCTAATTTATAACGAACTTTTTGGGATGAGATGAAATCCTCAATAAGAGAAATGCCTCATTTTAAACATAAAAACATACATACATTTTTTTCTTTTAAAAATTATAAAATGTGTGTATTTTAATCATCTAAATTATTTGGAAAAATAGCAACTATAGCATATAATATATACTATGAATCTAGCTGTCAAAACTATTCCAAAAACTGAATAGTTGTTGACACAAGACACTTCTATTATTGTCACATGAAATAGTAATTTCACAATCGTGTAATGGAATATATGCAGCACATGAATTCTACCAAGTCAAACCTTTTAAGTCGCCAAAGATATATATAATATCTAAATTTGATCAGCAATATTATTTAATAGTATCAGTAATATGCATTTTAGTTATGTGTAATGATTTTTCCAATAAATAAGGAATTTGCCATGAACATGACATACAATATATTTAGCTGTCTTATATATACAGATAAGCTATATCAGCATAATGTCTAAATAATTAAGATTTTATCTACCAAATACAATATATTTTTGGCGTATTATTTAATAAAATTAAAAATCAACATATACATGCAACCAAACAGAAGAATAGTTGCATTAAAGAAAAAAACAAGCCAAGCCCTAAACCTAAAATGTTATATCTGTCTCGTGATCCTGTTCTATGTATCATCACTGCACTAATTCTCATAACATTTTCTCTATTCTCACATGAAACTAAAGCAAGACTACATCATCACAATGATAAAAACATTCTCAACCCTAAACCGGAGCCACAATCTCAGCCTCCTTCTCTTTCTCCAAACCCTAACGATCCGTCACAATCCCTTTCTCCATCTCAAGAACCCGACCATGAAGTAGTCTACAACGTGAGGAACTATGGTGCGGTCGGTGATGGTGTCACAGACGACACTGACTCTTTCAAGATAGCTTGGGACTCAGCTTGTAGCAATGACAACAAGAACACTTTCTCAGTCTTACTTGTGCCTTACGGTTTCACTTTCATGATCCATTCGACTATTTTTACTGGTCCTTGTCGTTCTTACCAATATTTCCAAGTATTGATTTAAAATATCAAATTTATTTAATTTCTACATAAATATCAAACTTTTTAATAAATGGGTCTAGTGGCTTTAATAAAATAATTTTAAGGTTGATGGGACCATAGTGCCACGGGATGGACCAGAGTCGTGGCCGAGTGGTTCAAACAAAAGACAATGGCTTGTCTTTTATAGAATCAATGGAATGGCTCTAAAAGGTGCCGGAGTTATTGACGGTCGTGGACAACAATGGTGGGATCTTCCTTGCAAACCTCATAGGGTAACATATTTACATATATAACACTAATATACATTTCAAAACAAATTATTGCAAAAATTTTAAACATAAATAACATTTGATCAAATTATTTACTTCAATGATCAAATTATATGTTTAATCAGAATGTCAACAATACTGCAGTTGCTGGTCCATGCGAAAGCCCTGCCGTAAGTAACATATAATATTTGGAAGATATATAAATATTTTTAATTATTAATAAATGTTTGCAAAATTTAATGATTATGGCGAGAGGATAGGCATTGAGGTTCTTCAGGAGCTCGAATGTAATTGTAGAAGGTCTGAATATTAAAAACAGCCCACAGGTTCACCTCAAATTCGATGGATGTCGTGTAGTTCACATCAACTCCCTTCGAATCACATCTCCGCCGTTAAGTCCCAACACTGACGGCATCCACATCGAGAACTCCAACTCCATTGAGATTTACAGCTCCACTATCTCCAACGGTATACGTTCTATATTCACGTAGGTCGCTATTTACATATGCATGCATATACATAAATGTTAAACTTGCCAAAAAAGCCATAATATATATTTGGAAGTTCAGCCTAAAAGCTCTATATGTTGTACCCTACAAGTTAAATTTATATTTTTGGTGAATAAATCCCTCCAAAACAACAATAAAAACCTACATCAGATTTTTTAATACAAAAAATTGAGATGGTATAAAATTCGAAATACCAATTTTTATTTATTTATAGTTAGTTTTAGTTTTTTTTCTCTTTTATAATGTTTTTTTGTTTAAGGTGCATGTATATGAATTTTTTTTGGTAAGTTTGTTAATCTATTGTATTTAACATTTTGTTAACCAAATACTCTGTATATTGATTTTCTAATTTTTGAATGTTTTATAATATTTAATTTTTACTATTATTTAATAAAATTATAAATTAAAATAAATTAACAAATATTAAATAGATAACTAAAAGATATAATATATAACTAAAATAAATGTTTTTAAATTTTTTTAATTTTATATGTAAAAAATACAAAATCAATATTATGGTAGGAGTATTATATAACATTTGACATTCTGTTGTTATTAAATAATAATTATTTAATTACAGGAGATGATTGTGTATCGATAGGATCTGGATCATACGATATTGATATACGTAATCTCACATGTGGACCAGGTGGGCATGGAATTAGGTAAAAAACTATTCTTGATTTTTATTTCAATGTTTAACATTTCATAAAACCCTAACTATAACATAACCGATTTTATATAATATAATTATATTTTGTAGCATTGGAAGTTTAGGCAACCAAAATTCACGTGCATGCGTCTCAAATGTCACAGTTAGAGACTCGATCATAAAATTTTCCGACAATGGCGTACGGATCAAGACATGGCAAGGTGGATCCGGATCAGTTTCAGGTGTAACATTTGACAATATCCACGTAGATACTGTCCGAAATCCAATAATCATCGATCAATACTATTGCACGACTACAAAATGTGCTAACAAAACATCTGCGGTTTTTGTATATGATATAATATATCAAAGTATAAAAGGCACATACAATATTCGTAGTCCTCCTATACATTTTGGATGTAGCAACAGTGTCCCATGTGCAAATATAACAATTTCAGATATCGAATTGTTACCTTCAAAAGGAGAGATTGGTCTGGATCCGTTCTGTTGGAATGCTTATGGGATCGAAGATGAGTTCTCTGTTCCTTCGATCTCATGCCTTAGATCGAATCTTTCTACGTTGGTTTTAAATGGTCTTCTAGGGAAATGTGGAACACCATGATTTTATTTGTACAACTATATAAATAAGAAAAATTTCTTGGTCTTTTCTAGTGATATATATTTAAATAGAAAACAGATAAGCTCAAGTGATAGAGATCATTATTTTTTGTCTGCAATATGTGTAACATCCTATGTTCTGGAATGGTGGTGCATGAGAAGAGACTTAAAATATTTGATTTGGCTACCTATGTCATCAAAGTGCACTTATCTTTTCGGTCAACCACTCCTTCAGAACTCTGCAATTAAGCGTGCTTGTGCTGGAGTAGTACTAGGATGGGTGACATACCGGGAAGTGATTGTCGGTAGTCGGTACTGTGTAAGTGAGGCCAACGCACAGGAAAAGATCATGTGGTGATTTGTAGGGACAATAAACAAGTCTTAGAGCCTCAAAAAAATAATGCACCGACCGTCAGACGAGGGTGAGGCCCAATGGGCCTAGAGAGGGCATGGGGTCGTCCATGGGCCTAGAGAAGACATTAGGGTGCTCACAGACGGTGACGGTCGAAGTATTAAATTTGGAAATTGTAACATCCGTGATCCGGTTAAGGATCATAAAGTCGGTTTAAGGTTATGGTTTGTCGAGTTTAGTTTAATGGAATGGTTTGTCGATCCTGGCCAGGTCGGTTTACTGTGACATTGAACCGAATNCCTGGCCAGGTCGGTTTACTGTGACATTGAACCGAATAAATCGAACCATAGCAGTTGGACCGACCCACAAACCGAATTGTTGCTGTGATTTAAGTTCCAGAAATTTCAGAGAAGTCTGAGTGTTGTTGTATGATTGATGGAGACTGTTGAGAGTTTAATTTATTTGGGTTTGGAAGCCCAAAATATGTTGAGAAATAATTAAAAAGAATTAGGTTTGAAAACCCAACACATTTTTAATTATGATTTAATTGGATTAAAGATTATAAAAGCTCAAAAAGTTAATAATTAATTCAAAGAGATTGGACTTTGAAAAACCCTGAACTTTTAATTATTATTAAGTGATCAATTTAAAGTAGGTCAAGGTCCAAAGAGAATATACTTAAATGATCACAAATTAAAGGCTAATGGGTTAAGATATTAAAAATGTGATTAAAGGAGAATTGAGACTAAAAAGTCTATGACTTAATAAGTGATTAGGTTATCACATAATTAAGTCACAAATCACAAAAACCCTAATTGTTTTTCTAATTTCCGTGGCCACCTTCAAGGGAGGAAAATAAAGGTTTTAAAGATGGCTTAGAAGAAAGAAAATGAAGTCTACACATGATGATGATGCAGACAGAACAGATATGTCATGGCATAAAATACGTTTGACATAGCAAATCGATTGCAAAGGTTGTGAAATTTTGTGGAGTTATAAGTAAGCCTTATATCTAGATTTACCAATTTACGCATTTGAATTTGTGTTCATATTCTAAGAGATATTCACGTTTTGGTGAGGTCATATATTGCAAACGCGATTTAGACCAATGTGTATTCAAAGTTAGATCCCGAGTTGATCTATGTTTAGATCTTGGAGATATTAAGTGAGCAGCTTCGACACATCTTGCACGGTTGGATTTCATTCTTTGACTTCATCTTTGAGGATGATAGTTTCTGTAAGTTTTTGGATTATTTGAATTTTATGATTTTTCTAGAAATTTCCAGATTTTTGGGAAATAAGTTTTAGGGATCCCGGAAGTGTTTATGGGGTTCACTTGAGTTGAGTTAGATGTCTGATTGCTAAATGTGACCTAAATATTTTTAGGGGCATTTTGGTAATTTAGCAAGTCAGGGATAGTTTTGTCTTTTCAGACCTTCAGAGACTAAGGTGCGTACATGACCGTGGTTCGATGAATTCGACTGGTTTTTAAAATCATTTGATTTTTATGTTGTGATTGTGTGTTGTGTGTTTGAGTTTGTGTGGTTCTGTGATATGTGTTTGAGTAAATAATTATAAAACCAAGGGTCGGTTTAATAATGTATTTTAAACTAAAAATTTGAGTATTGAGTTAAAAGAAAAATCTGAGTAAAATTTTGAGTAAAACATTCTGAGTTGAAGTCTAGTCTCCAATGTTCTGAGTGAACTGACGGGCTAGCGTTCTGAGTTTTGAGGGCTAGTCCCGGATGTTCTGAGTGAACTAAC
>KE157906.1:13280-33281 GCA_000411055.1 Leavenworthia alabamica
AATTGAGAATTGAGTAATTAAAACGAAAATTGAGAATTTGAGTTATTGAGAACATTGAGTTAAATGATTTGGGAACCAATCGCTTTTGTCTAGAAATAACCCAGTAGACAGAAGGATT
This sequence comes from Leavenworthia alabamica, assembly GCA_000411055.1. Taxonomy (NCBI): domain Eukaryota; kingdom Viridiplantae; phylum Streptophyta; class Magnoliopsida; order Brassicales; family Brassicaceae; genus Leavenworthia; species Leavenworthia alabamica. Next base: position 13,399 of record KE157906.1, read on the forward strand.
GCCCACTCAGTATGTTTTATATACTGATAGCGCTATTTCGTGTGCGCAGGTAAAGGAAAGAAAAAGCCTTGATGTTGAGCTCGTGGTACAGCAGCTGGGAGGCGATGGTATACCGGTTGTAGTGTTTACGTTTTATTGAGTTTATGTTTGAGAACCTAGTGTGACTAAGTATAATTTGAGATTTGGTATTTGAATTATGTGGAGTTATTATTTATTTAATGAAGTTTAAAGAATTAGTAATTTTGTTAGTAGGATAATTCGGAATCTAGAACCGATAAGTATGGGATTATCGGTTAGTTAATAAATTTTTTTAAATTTAGTGGTTTTGAGTCTAGAGAACCGGGTTGGAGTGTTTCAATATGGACCACAACAAGTCTTACCAGTTAATCCATTTCTTCTCTACGGAGACACCAAGAATTGATTCAGACTTGGAAGAGATGATACTCGAAGTGGTTGCTTGGAGAGACCATTTGTTCCTCCTGATCCGAGATTGTATTATACTTACTAGGGATTAATCTGCCATTCTGTGGACTATTACGGATTAATATTATTATCAACTAATATTTTAATTTAATTTTTTATAATATATTGTGTTATGATTGTTTTATATTTTATAGACTATAATCTGTTAAATAACTTTATAGATTAGTATATAAAATTATATATTTTTTACAATACACTTTAACAATAGATCATAAATATAAAAATTTATCATTTATAAAATCTCTATTTTTCAACTTTTGTTGTAATTAACATATGCTTAAAATCTCTACCATGAATCTACGGCAGATTTTATTGATCGCATATATATTATCCATTTGTTGTCATTTAATAGTTTCAATCATCCTGTCTTATGACTCTTTTGATTTATTGTAACTTTTATGTACGCCTCAATGTCATGTTTTGAATCTAAAAACATCGTCATGTTTTTCAATAGCGCACGTCAAAAATTAGTGGAGTCGAATCTGATCTTAGACATCTTCCAGTAATTATATCTAAAAAAATCTTTATATTCCTTTGATAAATGATATGTGTGGCTTGTGTAGTTATAAAAAGATAAATATGAGAGATAAAAGATGTTCGATGGTTCGTTTATAGAGATGAATAATAAATAATTTATATATTTTTTTAACTTTACATGAAGTATGTTTTTTTAGTTTAGAGTTTGTATAAGTTAAAGATATAGATGTTGAGTTTTTTAATTTATAGTTAATATAATTTGGAGTCAATATAATTTAAGTATATATAGATAGTTTTAGTTTTTTAATTAAATATGTAAATAAGTAGATGAACTAAATTACATAAAACAAAAAAAATATGATGATGTGTCAAGAAGTAGAATATGAAAATGATGAAGTGGCGCAAAAATAAGAGAGTTTGGTTAACTTTATTAATATTGATTTTCTATTAAATATTTTTATTTATTATAGAACATAAACTTGGTTGAAAATATAAAATGAAGTGTTATAGAATAACATCATTTGAGAAATAAATGAAATATTTTAAAGCTTTTTAAAGCTCTCGTTATTGAATAATTTATCGTTCACTCGAATATCAATTTCTGATAATGAGAATGCATGTTTTTGTTTTCTCATATAATCCATTTAAATTTATATAAATATTATGAACTAATTTTTATTGATTTTACAATTATAAAAATAAAATTTTGATTTAATTTATATATAAATTTACTACATAACTTAAAAGCATGTATTTTTATACAAATTTATCTTCATAAACTGAATTACTGTATAAAAATGTTCATAAACTAAAATAATAATCACTAATATCTAAGATGAATATTTTTCTAATTAACATCATAGCTTTGAATGCCAATTCACATACAATTTATAATGAAGTATTTTGTTAAGAAAACAATTTACTTTTTTAATTTAAAAGAATTTTTATATTAATTTTTTCCACTTATTCTCTTTTAAATATTTCAGTACGTTTTTTTAGTTTTTATAATCAATTTAAGAAAACATATTTGAGTAGAAATAGTGATAAAATGACAACTAAATTAGTAAGTACTTAAAATTAGTTATGAAATTTTTTTTGATAATGAAGTATGTATTTAGACAATAATTCATTATAATAAAATTTAAAGTTTTTTGATTAATTAATAAAATAAAAATATTATTGTTAATAAAAAATAGATGTGTCAAAATATTATAATAGAAAAAGATGATGTGGCACAAAGAGAACAGAATCTCCTAATTTTATATATATATATATATTTATTTATAACACCTCTTCTTTATCTGTTATTTTTCCTACTCAAATTGGTATATCTGTAAAGGAGACTCAAAAGATTAATAAAAGTTTTATCTTGCAAAAAATAGTAACGATAATTTTGGATGTTTTAGGTCAAAGATAACGATACTTTATTAATATAAATTATAACATTAAAACGTAATAGAATTATCCATTATAAATTCTAAACCTATTTCATTAAGGTCTTTATTGTTTTCAAGTATAAACAAGGTGATATAACATACGTACTTCGTAGCGTTAGAAAATACTTTTGCTGTAATATTTCATTTATATAATATATATATTATTTATTATGATTAAATACATGTACGATGTGTTTTAAGATTTTTTTATTTTTTCATGCATATTCTGATCTATATAGTATAAAATTGTGATAAGAAAAGCGGATATCCAAAATATGACATATAGTTTTTATTTATATATGTATTACTATTTAGAATGTAAAGAAATATAAATACAAAAGACTTACCTACATTTGAGATCTTCATTATAGTCAACCTTGTTAGATATAATCCAAAATCTAACACACAATATAATAATCTCTGCATTCTTAACATAAAAGTAAGATTTATTGTTATCATCTATGAAGACAAATCAAACACTAAATTAAAAAAAATTAGAGAAAGAATGGTGTCCGTCAAAAATGTAAAAATAAATTGTTCTCACTAATCTTTCAATCACTAGAAAAGAAAAGTTCATGAGCATCTTACATGTTCTCCATCCACAACACAGACAATCATTTGCATTCAAAGCAAAGAAACCATGCTAATTTCAAAAGATTTTTTAAATCCAAATAACACAGTAAAACATGATTAATCTTAAACATAAAAATAAAAAATTATGAGTATTATCAAAATTAAATACAATATAAACCAAAAGACTTAACGAAATAACCTAAAATGTAGATGATAAAAGTAACATCCTTAATTAGAGTTAATTTAACATATCAATGGTATAAAACAATTTAGAAGAAATCAAGCTAACAACAAATACAAGTAGATAGTTAGAAACTAATCATCAATAACTAAAAGAGATAAAAATTGAGTACAAAATAAAAGGACTACCTTTAGCTTTTTTTCTGGTATTTTCCAATTCATTGTTCTAATAACAAAAAAACATAAGTATTATCAGATAATTGATTTGGATTGCAGCTTTTTCATATATGACTTTGATTTGTTATTTAGTCACCTATTAAAAAAATAAAACATTAGGAAGAATGCTTTAAAAGAGAAACTAAAATTGTACTTGAAACAATATGAGGTTGAAGATGAGAGAGTTTCATCTATAAATAAGGAAGCTTAGATGAACAATATCTTTTTTGAAAAAATCATTTTGCTTTTAAAAGATATTAACTCAAATTTTAGCTAATTTTATGTTAATTGTTAGGATTTAAATTAAAAATATTTTAATAAGTAACAGATTAAAGTGATTTAAAAAAAAGAAGAAGTATATCGGTTTATTATGTATGAGGACACTATGCTAGTTATCCGAATCGTCCGGATTCTATAGCGGAGCCGGTAGTCGGGATGAACGCCTAACTCAGTATTATGATATACCGATCACTCTCTTTTGGGTGTAGGTAAAGAGAAGTGAGGCTAGGAGAACGTGGAACCAGGGCTGAAGCGAAGAGATGATATAGGGGTCGTTCCTACTTCCTAGTGTGGTTTTGTTTTATATTTGGTCCATGTCGGACTTATGTTTTGGATACCGTACGGATGGTATTGTAGACATATGTGTTTTGTTGTATATTGTTTTAAGTGCTAAATGTTTTTTTTAAAACTCCGTCGAGTACGTCACTACACGGTGTTATTAATTGTGTCAGTGAACCTAATACTCTAATAATGATATGAAAATACAATAAACTATTGAAAATGCAATCTTAAAGAGTGTAAAATATCACCATATCACCCTCTTTAAGCTTATATTTGATCATGTCTAAGTATCTTTTTGTTGTGTTAGTGGAATTTTGCTTGCGAAGGGGATCTATGGTTCAATTTGTTTAGGTTGTTTCGTTTTCCTCTTTATCTTATGATTCAGATTCTTCTACTAGGCTTATTTTTAATGTTTGTTGCTAACTGATTACTAGAAACTAAACTTGAGTTAGGAAACGCGCCAAAAGTATATCCCCAAACTATCTAGATGGTGCAGTCATTTTTTTCTCCATGACTAACGACAGTTGAGTGCATGGAGGGCTGTGAATTAGAACTAGTCCTGGGAAGCTAGTCGATCCGCCTCACTAAAACTGCGGAGTTCATTAGCATGACTCATACCCACATCCGCAAAATCCACGGGTCCTGTGGGTATTCACTTTTTTCTAATTATAAAAAAAGCCGCAAAAAACTCGCATAAATATATAAGGTAAAATATGTAAAAATAAAACTAAAAAAAATATAAGATATATAATGTAAATAATTTTAACTTAAAATAAAAAAAAGTATTTAGCAGGTACCTACAAAATACGAGGGCTCGCATAAAAATCCGCAGAAAATACAATCCACCCTACGCACAACAATGATCTAAAAATTATGTGTCCATATCTGCTCCGCGGTGGGTCAAAACCCGCAGAATCCAGAAATTGCAGGTCAAATTCCCAGCACTATTTAGAACCACTCCAAGCTTACTGCCTGCCTACCTGCATTGGAGCCAACGACAGTTTAGCTACATTAATGATCATTTCACACCTTAGTGTTGTAAAGTTCTAGATTCTTAATAGAGATAACCATATGAAAATGCTTAGATTATTGAGATTCATAGTCCCTGGATAGTTATCCATCACCAAACGTTTTGAATATATTTTTCTTTTGATTGTTTTATTTTAGTTTAGAAAACCCCCAAAATACGAACACTCTAATATCAGTTATATTCATAAGGATTCCTTGTGTGGTTTCACTCTAACTATGGAATCAATCCTAAGAAACATTCCATTGGGTTTTCACTCGTAGCCTTTTCATCGTATCATACTAGTAGTAAAATCTGGCCGACCATTAGTTTTTTTTTTCATTATATCTATTACATCGTAATTTTTATAAAAATTATGATACGAATAAATATTTATCAACGACCAAAATATCATTATAATGCACTACTACCCTGCAACTTTTTGAAAAAAGATTACAACCTCTAAGAATAGCCATATACTTGTAACAAATATGTTAAGGCTGTTTCTTCTACAGACCATTAGTTATACACAACTTTATTGGACAAGTTTTGGTTAATAGCAAAACTGAAGAGGCTCATTCACATCACATATGAATGAATATATAAAATTATGTTGAAAAATTTGATATAACTTTAAAAATTTCAGTATTATATATATACACATATATATTTGATGGTTTTATTGTTTTGCCATTTAATTCTGGAGTATTTCAGAAATATGTAAGTTGTAGAGGATTTTAATTACATACCAGATTTCTAATACATAATTTATTTTTCCTAATATCATGATGATAAATTTATTTTCACAAATACACACTATATATATATATATATAATATAGGCAGACCAATTGAGTCCTTGGCATCACCAAAATAAAGTGGTAGGAGACATTGAAATGAGAAGTTTGGAAATATATTGGTTTGAGTAAATAACGTGAAGGGAGTTGGGAAACGGAGGGAAGCACATGGCCCAACATGTCGTGGAAGCATTAGGACAAGATCAAGAAATTAAGAGAAGGAAATGTAAGGGTTAAAATGAACACAGTCCCCACTCTTCAATCCCTAAATCCAGACACCTTTTGTTCCCATGTGCTTCATATTTAAAGTTCACTGTCCCAACTCATTTTTTTGGTCCCAACTCTTTCTTCAAAATCCAATCTCTGGGGAATATTAAAAACAAAAACATTGACGCAACGTTTCGGCCTCTCCATTTGTCTGATTGTGTAATGACTAGTTCTACTTTTTTTTTCTGTTTCCTTTTCGTTTTCAATGTTTATTCCCGGACCACATCATCCACTCCGATCTAACTTGTCGGAAAGTGTTTAGTTAGATTAGTAGTTTGAAAATTCTATAGCTCATTTTCATGAAAGATGTAGCGGAAATAACAACAATGTAAAAACTATGTAAGGAACACGTTTAGTTTAATAATGTCGTGTAGGTGCCATGCCTTTTTTAAATCATTGATATTTTAATCGATCTACAAAAAGTTATATAAAGATAGTTTTTAAAAATAATTTCAGAAAGTTTTCTATTAAAATATTGGTATGGCTATCTATTTTTTCAAGTGAACTATTTATTTTTTTCTCAAACTAATGTTGCAATCTATTATCATTTCGAAATAAATGCTTTGATCAATTTTTTTTTTTTGAAGTATCAAATTTATATTTTCTCAAATTAAAGTTTTCAAACCTCAGACTCCACCAGCCATGATTTCAACTAGAAATAAGTCCAAACCTTTCTCAAAATTAAATAAATTAAATAAAATTAAATATAATAAAAAATAGAATTATATTATACGTAAATAAAATAAAATTATATAAAATAATAATATCATATAATATAGAAAATGTAAAACGAAATAAAATTTGATATTGTGAAAGAATTATGTATATTAAAATAACATTTGATATAAATATAATATGGAAAAATAAAATAAAACTATTCATAATAGTATAAATTATATAAAATTAAATATAGTAAGTTAATACAAAATTAAATAAAATTAAACAAAATAACATTAAATAGAAGTATATAGATTAAGGTTTCATTATCCAAACTTATATAAATTAAATTACAGCTAAATGCAATAAAATTAAATACAATAAATATAACTTATCTGATTTTATAATATATTCTTAAATTTTAAAAGTACTATCATTAGTATAATGTAATTTAATTATATAATATATAAAAAAATTTCATCTCCAACAATTCAATGAATAATCGATAACAATTAGTTTTTTAGCAAATGATCATATTTTTGTCACCAATAGTTCTTAATTTTACCAATACTAAGTGAATACTATTCTTTTATAAAATAATGAAAATTATGAAAATTATTAATAAATTATTTTTGAGTATTAGTCAATATTCATTTTTATTATTCTGTTAGGAATTAAAATTTTTATAGAAATAAAATTATCAGAATTACTATTTTGCAAAATAATAAAAAATATTTTAACAAATGCCATAAAATATTTAATTCAATTAAATTATATTTTTATTTTTTATTTTATTAGTCGTATTGATAAGTATCACTTAATTATCAATTACATCAAGATACTTATTGTTTTTGTTTTATTATATTATGTTTATCTATCAATTTATATAATTTTGTTTTAATTTCTAATATTTTTTATATATATTTTCACTGAAAGCTAACACGATCAACCCTTGTGCATCAACCCAACATGATTAAGTTAGAGATTCAATTGGAATCAGACCGGTTAAGTTACTTAATTAAGGAAGTTTTGTCTTCGTTGAGCAGTTGACTTATACCGCTGAAGATTGGCTGATGAGTTGATGTGGTTGCTTCATGACGCGTAACATAGACAGATGGATTCTCATGGAAGAGGCAAGGTCGATGAAGATGATTGATGTGCTGGATTTGTTACATGAATTCACGGAGGTGAGATCGATAGTTCTTCAGGTGTTATCCACTGAACTCGTATATTTCATCCCAACACCGCAGGGAAAAACAAACGGGGTGGAGCGGTTCATCGAATCCGCTACAGTTAAGTCATAGTGAACGTCGTGGTGTGGTGATGTCGTTCGTGGAGATTGCTCGCTATTCTCATTCTGATTACCTCGAAGGATTTGATGTGATCTCTAGAGGCTTGAACAAGAAGGTAATATTTTTCACTGGATTGTGTGGGAGCGTCATGTCGATGAGCTGAGTTCGATGGGCTAGAATGTTAAGACAAGTAACTAGATGTCGTCAGGATTGTAGTGCGGTCAGAGAATGTTGTTGAAGCTGGTTGATAGATATTCAGGTTCTATTCAATGGCTTCATATCGGTCACTTGATACCAATATAGTTCCTTGGTAACATGCACTGGTCCGTCAAGGACAATAGCTCTGGGATAGATTGCTTCACCTGAAGTTGATACCTTTATCTGATGATCTATCTGTTTAAAGCTCTAAGTTCTAGTAATTTCATGACCACTACCATCCATGAGCACCCACCTCTCTCATGCCCCGTGGATCCCATGCCTGTTTAGGCCAATGGCCTCCACGTCCTATTAGGCCTATTGGTGCATTATTTTTAAGGACCTAAAGACTTGTTTACTATCTCTTCATGATATTTTCCGTATTTTGGCTTCACTCACATGATATCGATAATCACTTCCGTAGATAATATATCCTATTACTATTCCAGAATAATCACGCTTAACTGCAGGGTACTTATGAGATGATTCACCAAAAAGATAAATACATTCTGGTAACATAGATAGACAAATAAAATTTTTAAGCCTTTCATCATGAACCACCGCGTACCAGAAATCCGGGTGTTCCAGTTCTCTCCTGTGAAGCTATCAACTCCAGTTGATCACACTTATTGAATTCTTCCCAACAAGACCTACACCATAAGATTAATATGCAATTGATGCAATGAGACCCTTAGACTGATATCTAGACGCAAGATCTGGACGAAAAAATGCAATGAAAATGATGAGAAAAAGGAGACACGATTTAAGGATAAGTTGTAACAGACCAAAACCGTTATAGTTCAATTTTGAAAGAGAATAGCTTAAACTCGAAAGAACACAAAAATGTATCATTAAATTTTCGCTGAAGCAATTCACTATATATGTTACAAAGATTTTCATTCCCACATTCGTTATTTTTATGTTATCAGTTGTGGCTCATGCACTTGCCCCACAATGGGCATAGATTTCACCATTTGGTAGTGCAAATATTCTTCTTAACCTTCTCTGTTGGTTGTCGTTAGTTGAGTCATTGTATTTCTTGTCCCCTAGTTGTTACGTCTTAAGAAAGCAAGAGGAGGCGGAGATTTTAGGCTGTGAGTTTTGTTTATAGAAAAGTGACCTTCTATTGTTCTTTGGACTCTATACTTGAAGCATCCTTGACCACCCTGTTGATTCCTAGGAGGGCTCTCCCAAGTCTGGTATGTCCTTGCACAGGCTTGTCGTCTTTGATAGGACCAGTCTGATGTTGAGGCTTCTTGGTCTAAATGATAGGGTTGGTCACCACACCTCATCCTTCAGTCTCTCATCAATAAGAGCGGCCTTCTTAACAAGCTCTGCCACTGATTCGTAAGATCTCATCATGCACTGATTCCTCAACATGGGCTGTAGACCCCTAAGAAACCAACAAACAAGTGTATGCTCATCCTCTAGAGCATGACCAGCATAGACACGGTGACGGTTGAACTTCCCTTTGTACTCGCAAAATAACCGCTTTCCCTGAGACAATCCCAATAATCAATTCTCCAACCGGTCTAGTGTCTCTTGTGGGAAGTACTTAGAGTTGAAATCCTCCAAAAACTTAGTCCATTTCATCTGAATCGTAACGCTCCTCTCTGAAACACCTCTCCTCGAAAGATATGCATTACCCTCCAAATATTAAACTACGACGTCTACATTGTATCTGAAACACCCCTACCCGGTTTTCTAGACCCTAAACCGCTAAATTGAAAAAACAAATTCTCAATATACTGAAAAACCCCTACTTATCGGTTCTCCATAACCATACTGGATATCAGCTTAGCTCAAATTAATTAACTCAAATATAATTACTAAACCAAATAATTATAAATTTCAATTTTCAATAAAAACTCATACTTTTTAGTTTAATATTACTTAGACGCATCTAATTTTTCAATAAGACTCAACGAAAACAAAAGACTTAACCGATATTGGTATGTCACCCATTGCAGCTGCAATCCCACGAGCTCCAACATCATTGCTTCTCTTTTTCTTGCGCACACGAAACGGCACAATCAATATTTGATAAATACTGAATGGGCAATCTTCCTGTCTAGTTCGTTTTCGTAGACGAAAATCAATTAATTACTCAATTCTTATTAACCATATATTTTCTCAATTCTCACTAATCAACTTTTAGTTCTCAATTCATGTGATAATCGGTTATGACTCGTTACATCCGATTATCACATTTTTACTCTAGTACCAGTTCTTGTTACGTCTGGTTTTACATATAGTCAGATAGTTTTTAACTCTTACATCCGCTGACTAGAACTCAATCTCAGTTACAAATTTTTCTCAATTTATGATTAATTACTCAATTATTGTTTTACTCAATTTTTCTCAACTTAAACCGATCTCCGTTTAACTCAATTCTCAAGCAACCACGCAAAGACTCAGATTCAACCACGCAAACATCTTAGTCAACACTAACCAAGCAGTTAATAGAAACTCGTTGAACCACAGCCATGCACGCATCATAGTCTTTGGAAGCGTGTGGAATGACCAAAATATCTCTGGTCTGCAAAATGACCAAAATACTCCTGGTCCAAAAAATTACCAAAATATCTCTAAAAATTACTTTAGGCACATTTAGTAATTTTTAATAAAAACATAAATCTATTGAATCCCAACAAATCTTCCAAGATCTGAAAAACGAATTTTCCAGAAATCTAAGAATTTCTGGGAAACCCCTAAAAATTAGATAACTTGATGGAAAAGTCACCCAATTACTTGGATGACAAGTCATCGGAAAAATAGCCGGCGATTACCTCAAACGTGGTGGCTCATGTTGGTCCGGTGATGGTCCTGGTGGTTGCTCAATACCTGATAGCCACCGTAAAACACACGAAAAAACTTAGTCAGTGCTCGGATATTTTATCGAATATCTGAGGCGATGTACAAGGCAGGCGAACGTGCCTTACCTGATTCACGCGGTGCTGCGCAATGTGCGGATCAAATCTTCAGCACCTCGGGTGCTGGCTCGGATCTGTCGAGAATCCAACAACATGTCTTGGTTATCGGCAATTGCAGACAAGTAGTAACAGATCGGACAGTACTTACCGATATCAAGAGGATGCTCAGATATTCACGCAGAACACTCGGCAATTCCCACTGCTACTTGTTAAATCATGCAACTCACGGTCTCGCGCTCGAAAACTCATGTTACACTCGACAATTGCTATGAAATTCTCCAGCATTTCGCAACAGTTCATGTTCATCGATTTTTATCAGTTAAAATAGAAATCGACTCGATCAATATTCGATGGATTTCGATGGATGTTCGATGATGCTTGGTGAAGATTCATGATTCTCGTGCGGCGCTTAATGAATGCTCGTGCCAGATTGGATGGCAGAGCTAAAAAGCAACTTGAGGAGTTGCTGGATAAGGGTTTTATCAGACCGAGCAGTTTCTCTTAGGGACCACCAGTCCTTTTTGACAAGAAGAAGGATCGTAGTTTCCGGTTGTGGATTGATTACCGGAGTCTAAAACGGGTTACTGTCAAGAACAAGTATCCATTACCAAAGATCGACGAGTTTTTGGACTAGTTACAGGGTGTTACAGGGTGCAACGTGGTTCTCCAAGATTGATTTAGTTTTGGGTTACCACCAGATCCCTATTGATGAGGCAGATGTGAGAAAGACGGTTTTCAAGACTCGATATGGGCATTATGAGTTCGTGGTCATGCCTTTCGGTTTGACTAATACCCCAGAAGCCTTTATGAGATTGATGAATGACTCGTTTTAGGAATACTTGGATGACATCTTAGTTTACTCCAAGAGTCCTGCAGAGCACCATGTTCAGTTGAGGAAGGTTCTGGAGAAGCTCCGGGAGCAGCAGTTGTTTGCTAAGTTGAGTAAGTACAGTTTCTGGCAGCGAGATATTGGCTTCCTTGGTCATGTGGTTTCGGAGGTGGGAGTTTATGTTGATCCAGAGAAGATCCAAGCCATCAGTGAGTTGCCTAGACCATAGAATGCTACAAAGATCAGCAGTTTTCTAGGATTAGCCGGTTATTACCAGAGGTTTGTTAAGGGTTTTTCTTGCATGGCACAGGCATTAACCAAGATGACTGGTAAGGATGTACCTTTCGTGTAGTCGAAGAAATGTGAGGAGAGTTTTACCAACCTCAAAGAGATGTTGACTAGCACTCTGGTCTTAGCTTTACCATAGGTGGACCAACCTTGTGCAGTCCACACTGATGGTTCTAAGATGAGACTCGATTGTGTATTGATGCAACATGGTAAGGTGATCACCTATGCGTCCAGACAGTTGAGGAAGCATGACTGTAATTATCCTACCCATGACTTAGAGATGGCAGTGGTAGTGTTTTCACTCAAGATTTAGAGGTCTTATTTGTACAGCGGAAAGATTTAGGTATTTACAGATCACAAAAGTCTGAAGTATATCTTCATATAACCTGAGTTGAATCTGAGACTGCATCATTGGATAGAGTTTGTGGCAGACTACGATTTAGAGATCGCTTATCACCCGGGTAATGCCAATATAGTGGTTGATGCTTTGAGCAAGAAGCGGGTTGTATCTGACACTGAGAAAGACACTGAGGTACTGGTTAGAATGGTGAGTGCCTTGAGTCTGTGTGTAGTCTCTGAGAAGATCGAACCGCTGGGAATAGAAGCGGTAAACTAGGCAGACGTTTTGAGTAAAGTCTGAGTGTCACAGCAGTTGGATGAGGAGTTGATTAAAGCTTTTACATCCGAGAAGTCTGAGTATGTGGTCTTCAGCAATGGAACTATTATGCTCAATGGCCGGTTGTGTGTACCAAATGATGAAGTGTTAAGGCAGGACATTCTATAGAAAGCACACCAGAGCTTGTTTTTGATTCATCCGGGAGTTACCACGATGTACCGTGACCTCAAACGGTATTATCAGTGGGTAGGAATAAATCAGGATGTCGCCAAGTAGGTGTCCAAACGTGACATGTTTCAGCTGGTTAAGGCTGAGCATCAAGTTCCGAGTGTTTACCACAGAGTCTCCCAATGTTTGAGTAGAAATGAGAAATGATCACGACGGACTTCGTGGTTGGATTACCACTTTCGAGGGGCAAGTATGTCATTTGGGTCATCGTGGATCAATTGACCAAGTCAGCTCACTTCTTAGCTATCAATAAAACCGATGGATCAGAGGTCTTAGCTCGAAAGTTTGTGGCTGAGATTTTGAGGTTACAAGGAGTGCCTCTGAGTATTGTGTCGGATCGAGATCTAAGGTTTGCATAGCAGTTCTAGAGAGCCTTCCGGAAGGAGATAAGTAATAAGGTACACATGAGCATTACGTATCACCTAGAGACCGAACGTCCGAGAAGACCATCTAGACGCTAGAGGATCTCCTGCAGATGTGTGTACTGGATTAGAGTGCGCATTGCTTTGACCATCAGAGTTTCGTCGAGTTTGCCTACAACAATAGCTACCAATCTAGTATTGGCATGGTGCTTTTTGAGGTATTGTATGGTAGACCTTGCAGGACTCCGCTATGTTGGAATCAAATGGGGAGAGAACCTGTTAGGTGAGAACTTTTCCAAAAAAACTACAGAGAAGATCCGGATTGTCAAGATGAATATGAAGTTGGATCATGAGATAGGTAGAAGAGTTACGCCGACAAGCGCCAGAAGGATTTGGAGTTTAAAGTTGGCGATATATTTTATCTGAAGATGACCATGCTTAGAGGACTAAACAGGTTAATTTCTAAGAACAAGGTGAGTCTGAGGTATAGGGGATCTCTCAGGATTTTGGAGAGAGTAGGACCGGCTGCATATAGGCTTGAGTTGCCTGAGGCTATACAAGTCTTCCACAAGGTGTTTTATGTGTCTACGCTTTAAAAGTGTTTAGATAGAGATGATCGAGTGGTCAAAAAGGTTCTTACAGATCTTACACCTCACATGGTGATTGAGGCGCGGCCAATTGAGGTTTTGGACCGCATAGTTCGAGTTCTTTGTGGAAAGAAAGTAACAGAGATGAAAGTTCGTTGGAACTGTAACAAAGAGTATGATGAGACTTGGGAGCCAGAGTCTAAGATGAAGTACAAGTATCCCAAGTGGTCTGACAAGTTATAAGAAGAGCCGATCCTTGTTGAGGACTGAGTTAGTCCTTGGAGTTTGAGTGGAGTTTTATTTTTGAGTATTGCACTTTTATTTGATCTTTGAGATTTATTTATCTATTAGATCTTTTGAGTATTGAGATTTTGAGTTATTGAGTTGATCCTATTTATGAGATTTATGAGCTTTGAGTATCACATGTTATGTGATTTATGGGTTAAGTATCTCATTCTTATGAGATTTATGAGTTAGGTACCTCGTTTTTATGGGGTTATGAATTTTGGGTGATGGGTAGACGGTAGATTCGAGGATGAATTTATTTTTAGTGGGTGAGAATTGTAACATCCGTGATACAGTTTAAGATCACAAAGTCGATTTAGGATTATGGTTTGCCTAATTTTATTTAATGAAATAGTTTATCAATTCTGGCTAGATCAGTTAATTGTGACATTAAATCGAATAAATCAAACTGTAACATGTGGACCGACCAAAAAAATCAAGCTTTAATGAGAATTACTTTTCTGGATTTCCGTGGTGTCAAGTATAATGAATTGTGCAGAGTTAGAGATTTGTTTCTGTGGAGGTGAGGTTATTGGTCTTAAATCAAACCCTATAATCATGCTCTTTTTAATGAGATGGATCAGGGATTAACAGAAAATTAGGCCCAAATATCCAAAAGAGTTGTTAATAAAGTGGTTAAAAGGAGTAGGACTTGAAAACTCTACAGATTTTTATTAAGTGATTAAATGGAGATGGGCCTAAAAATCCAAAAAATTTAAAAGTGATCACATAGGTTAGGCTCAAACCCTAAAGGGATAAAAATGTGATTAAAAATTTTGGGCCCAAAGGCCCAAAAAATTGTTTAAGTGTTTAGAGTTAATCACTTAAACAAATTCAGAATCACAAACCTAAACCTAAACAAAAAAAAATGCAGAGATAGAGAGAGATTACCGCCGACCTGCCTCATTTTCTATGCCGCCACCGCTGTTACCACCATTGCCACGGTGGATCGCCACCGATCTACTCCTCTGTTTCTTCTCTTCATTAGATCAACGTAAGGATCCCTTGATTGAGTTGAATCGATAAATTATTTTTAGATCTGCTTGTGAATAGTTGAGTTTTGTATAGAATCACTTTAAAAAACAACAAATCACCGTCGGTAAGGGGAGGGGCACCGCCAGAGACATCACCAACGGTATGATCACCATGTTTTGTTGAGATTTGCTCTTTTTTTGGTTAGATCTGAGATATAATTAATTAGATCTGTGATGTGGTGTAATTTTTGGATCAGATCTGTGAGTTTTTGGTCACCAAAAGTTATCACGCGCCACCGCAGGAAAACCCACCGCCATGAGCCACTGTCATGGTATCTTGTGGTCAGATCTTCAGGTGATCTGTCATCCAAGTTATTTAGGTGACTTATCACTGAAGTTATTTAATTTTAAAAATTTCTGTTAATTTTTAGATTTTTGAGAAATCAGTTTTTGGAATCTCGGAAGAGTTTTTAGGATTCATTGGAATTAATATTATTAGAAATTTAGTAAGTGTTGCCTAAAATGAATTTTAGAGGTATTTGGTAATTTTGTGAACCATGAGTATTTTGGTCATTTTTTGGACCAAAGCCAGTTTGGTCATTTTACATGTTTTCAGAGACTAAAGTGCGTATATGATCGTGGATGATAAGTTTAATTAATTTTTTAATTAGAATTGATTAAGATGTTGTGTAGTTGATTTAAAATGGTGTAAATTGAGTTAAGTTGAGAAATTAACCATAATTAAGATAAATTAAGATTGAGTTCTAGTCAGCGCGCATAATGAGTAAAAATCGTTTGACTAGATTTAAACATGTATCGAGTAAAAATTGGTATTTGAATAAAATATAATGTTCGGACGTAACGAGTAAAAACTGTTCATCACATGTTGAAAGAAACTGAGATAACGAGAATTGAAAATTGAGATAACATATTGACCAAGTAAACTGAGATAACGAAAAATTATATGATGTTTTTATAGTTTTTGCGGTAAAATATTATTCTATAATATACGGATTATAACAAAAAATGTTATTGTTAATATAGTTGAAAATTAATTAATCTTGTCTACAAAAAGTAGACAGAAAAATTGCTCACTCAGTATTTATCAAATATTGATTGCGCTATTTCGTGTGCACAAGAAAATATAAGAAAAAGTAATGAGATCGAGCCCAGTGTCAGTTATTGAGTCATTGATTATGTTTGAGAACATAGAATGAGTTTAATAATTTTTGAAAATTATTTGAGTTAATAAATTTTGAGTTATAAAATTTGGAGTATTTTTTATCTTTGAAGTTACTGAGCATTAAATTAGTTAATTAAATATTTGAGTTAAAGATTTATTTGAGTTAAAGATTAATGTTCGGTATTGAAAACCGATAAATATGTGATTATCGGTTCTCTAAAAAATTGTTTCGAAATTAACGGTTCAGAGTATAAAAATCCAGATTAAAATGTTTCATTAAGCACGACTCAATAGTTTATAGGTGTGTCTGATTAAATAATAAAGTTCGAGTGAAAACAGTCAGAAAACCTCTCCAAATAACATATTCAATAACTACTAACAACCTAATTAGTGAATATCATCAATCAATCAATCAATTAATAACCAGTTGAAAAATTACATGGACGACAAGTGGAGAACACACAAAAAACTGTTAGGGTTTAACTATCGAGTGTTCAATTTATAACAATCGATGTGCCCAAGTGCGTTGACATGCTATTTATAGTACCAAAGAAATCTGGAATAGAAAACAATATTAAGTATAGTGAAAAGTTGTTTGGACGTTTCCTTTTAAGTTTCATTTAAGACAGCAATGAAATCATATCACAAGTACAAACAAATATCTAAAAGAAAACTGTAAAATACCTTAAGTGTGAAGTCTCTCTTATGATTATATATTTTCTGAATATAGATTTATTTACTATTCATAAGCCGATCCATAGAATGGGCCATGGAAAAAAGCACATGAAAATTTAATCTTGGACCCCTAAGTTCTTAAAGCCTATAAATAAAACTTATTATATATATATATATATATATATATGTTTTGAAAATGTTTAGTCTAATTATCTTTAAATATGATAATTATATATTTCATGTTTCTATATTCACATAATATTTTTCATTAATCATAAAACATTTCTCCGCGGATCGAATTATAGTTTTTAAATATATGTTTTATAGTTTTATGGTTAACGTGTACGTTGAATAGTACCACTCGACTTTAGTTTTTGGCCTAGTTGTTGTTTTTATGAAACATACGTTAATGAGTTGGCATACACATATTTATTACATATATACTTATCAAGATTGTCTTTTTTATATATAGATTTCAAGGGACAGATTGTCCCCAACATTAATTTTCTTCTGTTTATAATAATATTTTTGTTTCTTTAAGAAAACATTACAACGAGGAGGGTATAGTGTATGTCCCTATTTTCATGACAAAATAAAAGAAAAATAAATGTTAGAGAAATGTGCATTTGATTGTGAAACTATAAGTGGGAAATTATACTTGGGTTGACAAATACATATATTAACTATACACGCTACAAGAAAACAGGCTGTTTCTGATTTCCGACGGATTACCGACGGATATGGCCTTCGGATACTGATCGTCGGAAATTTCAAAATCCGTTGGAAAGTGTCAGAAAAACCGACGATTTCCGAGAGAAAAAAAAAACTGTCGGAAATTTCGTGGTTAACCGTCAGTAGATTTGTAGTCGGAAATAGTCGGAAAATTTGACGGATTACGACGGATTGGTAATCGGAAATGGACGTTGTACAGATATACATGTATATATTATTGTCACTTTTGTTTCTCCAGCACATATTAGTTAGTTCATAAGTCAAAGCTGCGGTATAAAATTTATATAACTAATTAAGCCTGACATATAAGCCAAACAATCCACTCTATATTTTAATTTTTTAGGATTCAGATGATGAAGAAAAATGAAGTTAAACCTTTTTTAGTTTTCATAAGTTATTTTGAAAACAGTGGTGCATATGCTGGTAAATATTTGAGTTGATAACATCTGCTGTAAATTAGAACAATTATCTAAACATATTTTATATTCTTTCTAAGATATTTTACTTTACACTATGTGTAATTGTAAAGCTTCCAATTCTACGTATAAAAATGGACTTCTATCAATATTTATAATTGAGATCAACACGTAAAAAAAGATTAGAGGATGATTTGTAGGGACAATAACAAGTTTTAGAGCTTTACAAAAATAATGCATATGCCGTCGGACAACGGTGAAATCTAATAAATCTAAAATAGATAAATTGGCGAACAGATTTTATAAAGTATGGAACATACAGGTCTAGTGAAGTTGTGGGGTCTCCGCGGAAGTGATGGTAATAGTAATGCATTTTGCTAGTTTAAAAGATATACAATATTAACTACAACCCGAAATAATGTTCATGTTTGTAAATACTAAAGACATTCAAACAGGATGTTTTATTTTCTTTACCACATGAAGTATCGTAATTTGGCTGAACTTCTTACTTTCAAAATATATGTCTGGAGAATTTTTAATATTCAACCTAGAATCAGAATACTTATTCCTTCCAATCTCTAATAGTTTGATAGAATGATTTTTTTATATATTTGTCATGTTTCGAGTAATATCAACCAATCTCATCATGTTTGAAAACATCATTAGAATATTTTTGCTTAACTAAACAACTTCTAAAAATGTAATTATCTCAATTAAAGATATATTCTAACAATTAGAAACTAGATCTACCCAATAACTAACTTTAAAAGAGGGAATAATAAAAATAGTAATAAAAATACATCTTGCACACAACAAGATGTAAAGCATGATGATCATAATAAAATAGTAATAAAAATACCCTAGTTACTTCATTTGTATTGGCGGGATTAGAGATGGAATTAAATTAAGTTAAAAAACATTCTATTATGGAGAAGCCAAAACTCACATGGGTAGTTGTAATTTTAAGAACGATTTAGTTTTATTTGATTCTTTTAATGTCTCTTTATCGTCAACTAATAAATTATATATTTTTCTAAATCTCATGTGTCCTACAATTATGCCTTAAAATCTTGGTTTGCAACGTCCGTAGTAGCAAAGACCTCATCTCAATTTCTCCTTTATGGTAGTTTTCTTAATAAGCAATTCAATAATTTTATAATCCAATAATTTTCTTAATATGTAATTGATTGCAAAAGTTATTCATACTTTCAATTTATTTTTATTTTTTCTTTTTATCTAGTGGCTTTAATATCTTTATTAACAACGAGAGATGATGAGTTCGAAACCCCAAACATGTGTGATAAATTTTAGAAGCGACAACAATTATGCTACATGATTCCCGCTACTTTCAATTTCATTACAAGAAAACTGTGTTTTAACGACTACTGGTTTTGATATGAGCCAAGGTATCGGAACCAAGTGTTGGAATCCCTCGGCAGTCGGTCGAGAGTATCCACCCGATACACGGCTATCGGAGGTTACCCGCAACACGCGTACTATCGATGATGCGGTATGCAGACTGGCAATGCTACGCCCGTCGTTTCACAGCATGCGGCTGTAAAACCCGATGAGGCAACACTCGGCTAGCGATAGACTAGCGATGATGCGGTAAAGGACTGGCTATGCGGAGACCGTC
>KE157910.1:0-13033 GCA_000411055.1 Leavenworthia alabamica
ATTTTATTTGATTAGTGATTTTTTTATGATAAATATGATCATACATAAAATATATTTTCTTACTCTATAAAATAAAATAAAAAACACACGTAATGCGGGTGTACATCTAGTACTTGTAATACTTTAAGAGTACCCAAGATTAAACAAAGAAAGAAACAATTAATTGTAAAACCTAGAGTACATACTAACTCTATTTTAATTAATGTTGCTAGAAAAATGGCTATTTAAACCATGAATTTTACAAAATTGGAAGAAAAATACATTGGCAAATATCACAAATACAAATTCCACAAGAGTTTTCTTATGGACCACCATAATTGAAAAAGCCGAGTTTAGTAGGACAAAGTGGTGGTGGTGTCTTACCCATTTTTAGCCCATAACATTTGGGACTATATACTAATTTATCTATATGAAAAGAATTCATTTTTTTCTTATAGTTAGAATTTAAGACTCCAGTTGTAACATCTCAGGTTCTGTTATGTTGGTGCATGAGAAGAGATTTGATTTGGTTATCTATGTCACCAAAGTGTACTTATGTTTTCGGTCAACCACTCCATTCATTCAGGTTAAGCGTGCTTGGACTGGAGTAGTATTAGGATGGGTGACCTACCGGAAAGTGATTGTCGGTATTATGTAAGTGAGACCAACGCACAGAGAAAAATCATATAGATATTTGTAGGGACATTAAACAAGTCTTAGAGCCTCAGAAAAATAATGCACCGACCGTCAGACGAGGGTGAGGTCCAATAGGCTTAGAGAAGACGTGAAGGCACATGGGACTAGAGATGGCAAGGGGTCGTCCACGGGCCTAGAGAAGATATTAGGGTGTTCACAGACGGTAGCGGTCGGGATATTACACCAGTATTTGTAAACCCTGCTGAATCTTTATAACTTTCAAACGAAAATTTATGAGAAAATTTACATTATCTACTGGTGGGCTTGAACCTGACCGAGAAGCTTGAAAAGCACCTCCAACTCCATCTATATTTGTATTATTATCTAAAGGATTGACCGTTTATTTCTGCCTATACTTTAGCAGTTCTGTATATATCTCCGAAGTTTAAAAATCTTGATTTTTCCACCCAAACTATTATAACTCTGTATAATTCTACATGTAATTTAAGTAAGAGAAAAATAAACGGTCAACCCTTGATAAAAATCCTCGTCTCCAAGTCTTTGATTGCTTTCTCAGTGCCTCTCCATTGGTGTTATCGCCATTACTCAATAGCCAATACACATAGTTCCTCTTTTTCTTTTCTATGATATTCTCACAAACTTATTATTAAGTCAACAAACGTGGACATGCAAAAAGGTCAACAAAATGTGGATTTTCTCAGTTTTTTTAACGTTTCTGTTAAATCTACAAATGTGGATATTTTTTTGTTTAGATTTGTTAAGCTATCAGTAACTTGCGAAATAAATTTGGTTTAAATATGTTGAATGTAAATACTTTAGGAATTAAATAAAATGGTCATTTTCTCTTTATTTTATATATATATATATATATATATATATAATGATTTTTATGTTTTTTATTTTTGTAATTTAGATGATATCTCTTTTCCTATACAATACAACCATACATAAAAAATTTAAGAATCTTTATGATTTGGATCTGTATCACATAAAGTTGTGTTTTATGGCTGTATAAAAGGATATACAGAATAAGTCTGAACATTCGGATTTTTGTATGGATATAGAATTTTTAGTATGTTAAGCTTCTTAATTAAATATAACTTTAATCTAATAAATTAATTAAAGTGGGTCATGGATAGAATGGATATTCAGATTACGGATCATTAAGTTAGGATAGGAGATTTTATTGGTCATTTTGATTATATGACTATTTTATTCATTTCATATAGGATTCATGTAAATCAAAATATTGAAGAAAAATTAAAATTAGTTAAACTGAATAAATTTTAATTGAATTTATACAAATATAATTAAAAATTTAGAATATTTAAGTTATTTTAAATATTTTTTTATTGTTTCGTTCGTATAATAACTGATTAATTGGTTTATAATTGTAATTTTTATATAATTATGTTATATTATATAAAATAAAAATATGAGTAATATTTATATATAAAAGATTATATTTCTGAGCTTTCTGATAATATTTGTATAGTCATTCAAAATTCAAATTAGATATTTTTGTATAATCCTCTTTAGACATATGTATAACGGTGACAAAAAGTTAATTTGCTTTTCTAATTAAAAATGTTGATGGAATTAGTTTCTATATGTTTTGCATTATCTGTCTAGTGTCACTTCCTGATGCTCCTAAGCAGTGCCATCTCATAAGCATATACAATGTTGTAAAATATGCTAAACTTCCTATAATATCTGTTTCTAAAAACAACTTAAATTTGAGAAAAAAAAAACAAACTTAATTTAATGGTTTTAGTGATTTTCTTTGTTCCAAGGAACAATATTTAAACCAATTCCAAATTCATTCAAATTCAACCAAATCATTTCAAATCTCGTTAGAAATCAAATCTTTTCAATTGTTTATTTCAATACACCCGATAAATCTATTTAATTCATCAACTAAAATATTAAATAATATTTAAAATACGACATAAAGATAATAAATAAAATTACCAAAAAAAATCAATACTTTAGTCTGTTATCCTTTCGTTCTTCCCGTGATTTCACGATTATATTTTTTCTTTATCTACATCACAAATATGAAGTGCATTAGCATTTAAAAAATCAAACATTTGTTGGGATTTATAGTAAGTTGAATGGAAAATTGTCTTGATCCAACAACCATAAGTTGAATCAACGTATTCTAAAAGATGTGACTTTCGGAAAGATGTGACTTTCGGAAAGATGTGACTTTTCAGAAAAATGCGACTTTTCGGAAAGATGTAACTTTTCAATTTATAATTGAAGAATCACGATTGTTGGAAACACCCATGCACTTACTATAAATACAAAGTCATTACCACAAATTTGGGGATGGATTTTTTACAGAATGCTTTTTGAGAGAAACAAAATTATTCATAAGTTCTTGTCCTTTCAAAGTATGTGTGATTCAAGCTGTCGTTTGAGTTTGACAGGGCACCGGAGTTTGACAGTACCGCCGTTCCAGTGAGGTAAATCCGTCATATCCTGGGAGATTATATTCCATCAACCATTGGTACCGAGCGGGGAATATTTTCCTTAAGAAAACACGGTTTTGCCGTGGGTTCGGATTTAAATATTTAATTATATTTTTATTATAATTGTTTCATTCATAACTTTTGACTCCAGGATCCGAATGGAGTGATATCGGTTCTATGTGTAGTTATTGAAAATATCTTTCTATGAAAATATATAACGTATTATTTGAATACGTATATCGAAAGATATCGAATTTACAAGTTAAAACAGAATTATTATTAATAATTCTGTTTCTGAAACTTGTTTTGCTTGTAACTTTTGATTCCAATGTTAGAATCAAGTGATCTTGGTTTATGTGTGTAGATGCTAAAATTATCTTTCTAACAAGGTATAAAACGTATTTTTTGAATACGTAAATAGAAAGATATGAAAATTACAAAAGTAGAAAACGTTTTATAACATATGTTCAGTTGTGAAAAATCGGGAATAACAATATTGAGTGGAGCAATCCTCTCGTACTAACATAGATTAATTAGCGGAACAATACAATATGAAAATATATAATTAATATAATGGTCTACTCAATAACATATGATGACTATCATCACATGGCTCATCGAAAAACATATTAACATATTCAAAATTTACTGAAAACTAATTGTACGGTTATGCACTTATCTTAATAATTTCTCGAGATTTTCCGGAACTTCTAGAACTCCAAAATCTCCTAAAATAATTAAAACCAACTTGCTTTAATTATTTATACTATTACTCTTAAACCTTCTAATTAATAAATTAATCATAACTTGATTAATCAATGTTAGTACATGAGGATTGTTCTATTCAGTGTTTAGTTTTTCAATGCTAATGCATCTCATATTTACAATGTAGATAAAGAAAAAGTGTGATCGTGAAGTCATAGTGAGGACGGGAGGCTAACGGTCTAGAGTATAGATTATTTTTTGGTGATTTTATTTATTACATTTATGTCATGTTTTAAATATTATTTGATATTTTAAATATAAAGGCAGTATTGAACTTATTATTTGATGAGATTTGATTTAAAATATCAAATTAGGTGTTGTTGAAATTCAGTGTTATTGAAACTGTGATTTTAAAAGTATCTTGAAATCCACTGTTATTGAAAACAATATAAGAATTTGAATTAAAAATACAAAGATCAAAATCTCATTGTTTTAGGTGAGATTTCATAGAATTTTATAACAAAATTTCAAATTCATTTAAATTCAATCGAATCATCTCAAATCTCATTACAAATCAAATCTTTTCAAATATTTATTTCAATACACCCCCAAATGAATTTAATTTATCTTATTCATTTAATTTATGTTATTCATTTAATTATCGTTCTTTGGGAAAAAAAATTCACTAGAACCGTTAGATTGTTTAAAAAGAAAAAGAACAGGTATTATACGTACGGTTATGTTATGTATAGTGTATAGATGTATATACGATTATTTATATAAAAATTATACGGAATATATTTTTATAATATATATAATATGTTTATATAAATATTAAGTAAATAAATAATAAAATTAATTTTAAATATAAGATTAATTTTAAATAATAAAATTAATTTTAAATAACAAAATTAATTTAAATAATAAATTAATTTTAAAATATAGTAAAAATCAAACCTAAATAAAAAAAAATTAATACAATATTCAAAGTGTTAAAGAAATAACAAACTCTAATCATTATATTTTTTTCTTCTAGAATAAAATCGTCATCGCATTCGAAACTATATAATTTTATGAAAATATATTTAAAAAGTAAGGAAGTTATATATACAGTACTGAATATACACTATGTATACACCATACAATTATATTGTTATTATTGTACAAATTTATTGTATATCATAAATATAGTATATTTTTTTATTGTATAGTATATATGTACTGTATATATATCCAAATAGATCATATTTTAGAACACTGATCATCATATATAACCAAACAGAAGAAGATTAAAACTCTTCACTACCTACGAATACGATACTCTCATATACGGGTATTGATAAATCGTAAACTAACCCTAATGTAACACTAAGTCAAATTGTAGTAACATAAGAAGAACTAACCAAGACCATATATAAAACAAAACAGGAGCGATTGAGACCATTGTTATTCTTAGGTCTCATTGTCTTAACCAAAATTTGGCATCTATTATAATTAACCTTCAACCTCTTATTCAAACAAAATGTATGTTAATAAAAAAAAAAGCACTCTGGAAATTTAACAAAATCCAATTCACCTTTTTAATCTTGTGGCTCGTTCTTCCTTCTACCTTCATTCCCTTCTCTATCTTCTAAAAGCCGACCAGTCTCTTCATCAACTTGCTGAGCAGTCTTCTGAGCATCTTTAGCCTTCAATGCTTGTAACTTAGCGTGATTATAGTATGCAACACCCAAGAAAGCAATCCCATAACCAAAAAGATTAATAGGAGTCACAGTGTCCTTAATCACAGACCATGAAAAGGCTATCAAGAGCCAATCTTTAACAACACCAGCAACATTCATGGTCAATGCAGATGTTTTACCAACCAGAAGAAACACAGCAAGGTTAAGCGCAAACGCACAAAACGAGTTTGTTCCGAATATTACGTAATCGAAATGGAAGCTAGATGTATCTCTCAATATAGGAAACTCCACAACAATCCAAGGGATAAACAAGAAAGCTAAGCAACAAGGAGCAACGTAATAAAGAGAAGTAATTGGATTCAATGTGATTCCTTTAGAAGTAAGTAAGATTTGAATCATTACCAAACGTGTCGCTTCGAAAGCAACAGCACCAAGCTGAAGAATAACACCCCAAACATCAAATCTAGCTTCACCATAAGCAGCAATAGCTACACCGAATGAGATCGAAAGCATATTAACCATAGTCTCAGATTTAAAACCTTCTTTCTTGAAGAGCACGCCAATTGAATAAACCGCAACTGGCATTAGGGCTTTAAGCATTTGAATGAAGGAAACGGAGAGGTAAATGTAAGCTGAGTTAGAGAGCCAAAGAGAAAGTGAATACAAGGCTCCGATGGGAACTACGGATCTGAGATAAGTGTCACGTGACATTGATACTGGTTCGACAAATTTGAAGACCTTAATGAGGAGAAAAGCTAAGGTTGAACAAAAGGACATGTGGATCATTGTGAGAGAGATCGGGAAAGGCCAATCGTACATCTTCTTGTCGAGTATGTATTTGTTGTAGACGATGACTGTGAAGCTTAGGAAGATCCATATCGCTACGTATGTGTAGGAGAGGATGATGTTCTTAATCACGCCTTCGCTTAATGCTCCGCCTTTTCCCATAATTCGTTATATTTTTTAAGACGGTGGTTGTGCGGCGGAGACGGTGGTAATGTTGGTGGTTTTTTGTGAGATCCTGAAAAAACGTTTATAGACTTTGTCCTAAAGACAGCCAATTTATAACTGTTTTATTCTTGTGAATGAGATATTTATTACTTTTTTTAATCTGGTGATAAAACATACAAATAATTTAATTTATTAGGAAGTAATGTTATAATATATATGTATATTCATTGTTGGAAAGTATTTCTAACAATATTTATAGTGATAAATGATATGATTATAGGAAAAACTCCGGATATGTTGCAAATTAAAAAAAAAAAGGGTATAAATCCAGAGATTTATAAACGTAAGGAAATTAATTAAATAGAACAAAAAGTAACTTAACTAATTAGATTAAGCCAATCAAATTATGGGAGAAAATAGGATTTAACTCTAAACTGGCCGGTACAACTAATTAAAACCTATAACTTACCAGTTTTTTTACTTCTTTATGTTATAAATAAATAAACAAAACTTATTTGAAAAGGAATTTGTAGGTTAAACTTATCATTTCTTTGGAGTGAATCGTTTTCTTTGAACTGCTCTAGTTCCATTTATTATTGTCTTCTTGTTCTCATCTAATTTTTCTCGTGTTGTGTTCCTTTTAGTTGTCTCCAACCAATCTTTAATTAGCAACCACAGGTCTTTGTGTAATTTAGATCAACATATTTATTTAAGGAAAAACGGTCACATAAAACCTGAACTTGTAAAAAATGCGTAAATAACTATATATTTACAAAATGTCAAAACAAACCTCTTTTTTCAGTTGACTTATCAAAAAATTAAAACAGTAGCGTTGACCGGGCCGAATTAGCATCGCCGTTTCATCTAATTAACGACGCTCTAAAAATCGTTAACAGTGGGTTAAAACGTGTGTTTAGTAGAACGACGTCGTTTCATTCACACCTAAACGACGTCGTTTTCGTTTCGTCGACTAAACCTTCGATTAAACAAATAAAATTTCAAAAATTTCTTCAAATCCAAATTAAACCTTAACCTAGAATTTGAAACGATAGCGAAGACAGTGAAGTGAAGTGAAGAGAATGGTGTTGACTCGTGTTGGTAGCAGTCGTGGTGGTGGCAGTCCTGGTGGTGGCAGTCGTCGTGGTGGCAGTCGTGGTGGCGGCAATCGGCGTGGTGGCAGGAAATCACATCAGAAAAGAAAAAGTGATTTGGTTCTCCATGATTCAGATATCGAAGATATCACTCCTGTAGATCAAAACTCTGAGATTGTTTTTGAACCAAAATCGGAGATGAATAAGCCAGAACAGAAGAAGATGAAAAAGCAGAAAGGGAACAAGAAGAAGCAAAAGACAGTCCACGATGAAGAAGATCAAGAAGAGCAAGAAGAAGCAAAAGACGAAGGAGACAATGAAATCGATGATGAAGATCATAACAATGAGGATCGTTACATTGAAGACTTAGATGTAGCGATGGTTGTTTGGAAAAAGAAAGACTTTGAAGCTGAGTTTGGAGCTGCTGCGATGGAAGATGAAAATCGAGGTGACAGTGATGGAGATAGTGGAGACGATGTATGGGGAGAAGAAAATATTCCAGTGATTCAATCTGACAGTGATGATGAAAACAATGCTCGTGGTTCTGAAGAAGAAGAAGAAGAAGATAATGGTGAAGACTTGAAATTAGGAAAAACATATAGTACACCAAAAGAGTTCAAGCTTGCTGTCTTTAAATATTCGTTGAGAACAAGGTACGATATTAAGGTTTATAAGTCAGATAAACTGGTGCAAAGTGAAGTGACACTACTGTTAAATGTCCATGGAGATGTTATTGCTCTTACGAGAAAAGCATACACAAGATGCAAATTAAGGTTTATGAGAAGAAGCATACTTGTGTTAGAACAGGGCATTCCAAGATGTTGAAAACAAGGACAATTGCATAGTTGTTTGAAGAGAGGTTAAGAAAGAATCCTAAAATGAGAAAAGAAGAAATGGTTGAGGATATAAAAAGCCAATACAACCTGACTGTAACAACCGACCAATGTGCTAAAGCGAAGACATTTCTTGTGAACAAGAGAAAAGCTATCCACGAAGATCACTTTGCACGGATATGGGACTACCAAGCAGAGACATTCAGGACTAATCCAGGGACTACTTTTGAAATTGAGACAGTTCCTAGGGCCAACCATTGGTAGTTTACAAAGGTTTATTCGTCTTTTTATTTGTTTTAAGTCTCAAAGAGTGTCTTGGAAGCAAACGTGTAGGCCAATCATAGGAGTAGATGGTGCCTTTCTGAAATGGCCTTGTTAAAGGACACTTATTAGCTGCTGTTGGGAGAGATGGGGATAATATGATTGTTCCTATTGCTTGGGCTGTAATGGAGATTGAGAATGATGATAATTGGGACTGGTTTATTAGGATGCTCTCTGCTGAGTTAGAACTTGAAGATGTCAAGAATGTTGCTATCATTTCAGACAAACAATCGGTGATTAACATTCTTTAATTTTTAAATTGTTATATTATCATATAACTGTGATTTAATTGTTTATTTTTATGATGTTTTTCAGGGTTTAGTGAAAGCAATTTACATTATCATTCCGCAAGCTGAGCATCGACAATGTGCAAAGCATATCATGGAAAACTGGAAGAAAACTAGTCATGATATGGAGCTTCAAAGACTCTTTTGGCGGATTGCAAGGAGCTATACAGAAGGTGATTTTGCTGTTCATATGCAATCATTAAAGAATTACAATCAACCAGCTTTTGAATCTCTCTTGAAGACCAACCCCAACACATGGTCTAGAGCATTCTTCAAGATAGACACCTCCTGCAATGACATCTTAAACAATCTAAGTGAGTCTTTCAATAAAACTATCCGGCTAGCTAGGAAGAAACCACTATTAGATTTGTTAGAAGATATTAGAAGGCAATGCATGGTTAGAAATGAAAAAAGGTATAAGATGGCTGCAAGATCAAAGACTAAATTCACAAAAAAAAGCACATGCTGAGATAGAGTCAATGACTGAGGGGTCTCAGTTTTGTGAAAGATGGATGGCAAGAAACAATATGCATGAAGTCAGACTATATAATGACATTTACTCTGTGGATATGAGTGCTTTCATTTGTGGATGCAGAAAGTGGCAAATGACTGGTATACCTTGCATTCATGCAGCATGTGTCATCATAGGACTGAATCAAAAGGTTGANGAAGGTGATTTTGCTGTTCATATGCAATCATTAAAGAATTACAATCAACCAGCTTTTGAATCTCTCTTGAAGACCAACCCCAACACATGGTCTAGAGCATTCTTCAAGATAGACACCTCCTGCAATGACATCTTAAACAATCTAAGTGAGTCTTTCAATAAAACTATCCGGCTAGCTAGGAAGAAACCACTATTAGATTTGTTAGAAGATATTAGAAGGCAATGCATGGTTAGAAATGAAAAAAGGTATAAGATGGCTGCAAGATCAAAGACTAAATTCACAAAAAAAAGCACATGCTGAGATAGAGTCAATGACTGAGGGGTCTCAGTTTTGTGAAAGATGGATGGCAAGAAACAATATGCATGAAGTCAGACTATATAATGACATTTACTCTGTGGATATGAGTGCTTTCATTTGTGGATGCAGAAAGTGGCAAATGACTGGTATACCTTGCATTCATGCAGCATGTGTCATCATAGGACTGAATCAAAAGGTTGACGATTTTGTGAGCTATTGGTATACCACAAGTCTATGGAAGCAGACATATGAAGATGAAATTAGGCCTGTTCAAGGAATGACTATGTGGCCAAAAACTAACAGGTTAGGTGTCTTACCACCTCCAAGTAGAAAAAGAAATCCTGGTAGGCCTAAGAACCATGACAGGAGAAAAGAAATGTATGAAGCCTCATCTAGTAGGTTGTCTCACAATGGGAGAATTATGATTTGTTCTAACTGTAAGCAAGAAGGACATAAAAGAAAATAATGTAAGAATGAAACAGTTCCAACTGCACCCAAGAAAGCTAGGGGTCGGCCAAGAAAAGCTCAAACTCAAGTAATGTTCTGTTTAATATGTTTTTGTTTAATAATTGTAATGTTAGTAATGTTTGTATGTTATGATTGCAGGATAAGATGATGGGACAATCATCTCAACCTACTTCTGAACCTGCTACTCAGCCACCTTCTCAGGTAGCTTCTCAGCCACCTTCTCAGCCAACTTCTTAGGTAGCTACTCAACCAACTACTCAACCAACTACTCAACCAGAATCTCAAAATGATTCTCAACCTGATTCTCAATGGGAAAGACAATCACACAGGGAAGAAAACTCACGTGGATGGAGTTTTTGGTTTTAATGTTCATGTCTGTTTTTGTTGTTGGTGTGACAAACACATGGTCTGTTTTTGTTGTTGTTGTTGTCACTTATTGATGGTTGTTGTTGTTGTCACTTATTGATGGTTTTTGTTGTTGCTATGACTTATGGATGATGTCTTTTAATGCAAATGTGTTTGGTATCCGATTTGCAAATGGTGTCACATAATCAAATGTGTTGTGTTTTGATGTCTGTTCTTGTTTTGATGTTAAAACTGTAAGTTAACTCAATCATCATAAGACATCCAAAAACAACCACATAGTACTTCAATTTAACAACCACACAGTAAGAAATTTAACACCAACAAAGTGAGAAATTTAACAACCACACATTAAGACAACTACAATCATCATAAGACATCCAAAAACAATACCAACTTTTAAGTAAAATCTTAGATTGGCAAGTTCTTTCTTCTTCATCATTTTTCTTCTTTTTGCTCTTTGACCATGTCTTTTAACTCATTCATCTCAGTTTTGAGCTTCATAACTTCATTTGCCAACATTCCAAGTCGCGGAAGAGCATCTTCAACCTCTTCGAACACAACATCCTCTACCCACTTAAATAAATGTCCCTAAATATCACATAATCAAAAAATCGAATTGTTATGATCTTTAAACTTAGAAATTTTTTTTAAATATTGAACAATTTAATTACCTTCCCTATGCTAATACACCTAAAAAATGGTCGACCTGGGTTTTCTTGTGTCTTTGCTGTGAAGATCGTTACTCCTAAATCATAACTACACTTTGCTGGAAAACCACGACATGGGTCTTCTCTTACACCAGAAGTCGCACCAGAGATGACAGAGCTTGAAGACATTGCCAATTTTTGATTGCTGCTCGAACTCATCTCCAATTCGTGTTTGTTAGATGATTTTAATTTCTAGGGTTCATATGGTGTGAATTGGATTTGAGAATTGGATTTCGTTTAATTAGGTGTGAATGAAACGAAAACGACGTCGTTTTGTTGTGAATGAAACGATGTCGTTCTACTAAACAGATGTTTTAACCCACTGTTAACGATGTTTAGAGCGTCGTTAATTAGATCAAACGGCGATGCTAATTCGGCCCGGTTAACGCTAGTGTTTTAATTTTTTAATAAGTCAACTGAAAGAAGAGGTTTGTTTTGACATTTTGTAAGTACATAGTTATTTACGCATTTTTTACAAATTCAGGTTTGGTTTTATGTGACCGTTTTCCCATTTATTTAACCTCTGTTCGAGAGTGAGAAAAGAAAAATCATTGCGTGAGGCCCAGTTGAGTTGGCCCATAGGCTTCGTCAGGGTGCTGTACCCAACTAGTTTGTCCACCGGTGGGGTTAAGTGAAAACATGAACACGTTAACATTTATTAAAGTTTTTATTTTGTTTTACAAAGATTCAAGTTTTGTGTTTCCAGTGTAAAGAAATAACTAATTATTTTTTTAATCAAGCTAGAAAAAAATTATATTATGGGCAAAACTATGCAGAAACAAGAATTCGGAAATGAGAATCTCTGTCCCATATAAATGGTGTGGTTCAAAGGAGCCATGACAATTGACAGGGTCGAGTAAGAGTGTCCTAATTAAACTTAGTATGACTGAAAAATACAAAAAAAAGACATTTCATTAATAAACATCAATCTTAATTGTTGCAATAAAAAAAAGTTTCGAAATGATTAGGGATACAGTTTTTTTTAATCCATTGCTAATTCACCGCTAATCAATTTTAACGACGGGGTATTCACAAAATAACTTTATTGTGACTAAAATATTTGTAACAATATAACTATTTTCTTGTAGTATTGGTTCAGTGATACTCATTTAGAATTGTGTCATGGATGCAGAAGCAGGACAGGTCCAGTTGAGCAACTCCTCGATCATCTGCATCGCCATCTGATCTTCTTCCTCAACGTCTTCGTTTTGTTTCTTCTTCTTATTAATTCCAATATCACCTGCACTTGCGTTTACACTGTCACCGAGTTCTATAAGCTTAACCCAGTTTTGACTCGTTTTTGACCCGGCGCGTTTCTGCCAAACACCGATGTGTGAGCTGACGTTGTCGAGCCGGAGACACGTTAGATATGGTGTCTGGTCTTTACAGTTCTTCCTTAGCTTAGCGTTCAGGAGTTCAGAAAATGATTTCGGTGACCTTAGAAGAGAGTTGACGTCTGGTGAATGTGAGCCGTTGGATTTGATGACGGGAAAGTTGGTCTTGGCGTTCTGGCCGTTCATTAGAAGTGTGGCTTGGTCGTAGGCTCT
>KE157911.1:15211-29914 GCA_000411055.1 Leavenworthia alabamica
ATCCGATTGCCCAGGCCTAGAATCAAACATGGCATAAAAGGATAATAAATTGTGAAATTGTTTAACGGATCAGTTAAAATTAGGTGAAAGATATAAATTTTTTTTTTTTTTTTAAATATTGTTTAATGTAGACAGAGTAATATTTTTCAGACTTGCCAAATATTGGGTTTAGGATTTAGATTAATTTGTAAAAAATTTGGTTTTTTAGAAATTATTGATATATAATAATTTGATTGGTAATGAAAATTATAAAAATTATAAATTTAAATATTTTTAAAATATGCTTGATAATAAAATTGTAAAGTTTATTATATTTTGAAAATATAAAGCAATGATAAAGTCATAAATATATTGTAGTCGAAAACAAAATAAAAAATTCTCAAAAATAAAACAAGAAACAAATGCATTGATTAATATAAAACTGATAATCAAAATAAATAAAATATTTATCACAAAATAACCCACATAAAATATTTACCACAAATGCATTTCATTATGGACATTTTTCATGTATTTTCTAGAACTAGGTTTTTGTGTTTTTGGTGAAAATATATTTATATATTTTTGGCATGAAATATTTTTCATGTTTATGTCAAAATTTATATTTATAAAATGTTGGTAGTGATAGAATTAATAAATAAAAATACAATAGATATAATAAAGGGCAATTCTCAAAAATACCACCAAATTAACTTTGATTTCCACAAATACCATTTAAATTAATTTAAGACAAAATTACCATTTAATAATTTAATTGAATTAAAAATTATATTTTATTTTTTAAAAATTACACAAAAACCAAAGAATAAATAGTAAACCCAACCACTAAATACTCAACCCAAATAATAAAAAACTAAACCAAACCACTAAATACTCAACCCTAACATTAAATTAAAAATATTATTTTAATTAAAAATGGTATTTATGTCTAATTAAAGAAAATAATTTAATTTTGTCCTATAAACTATAAATGATGATATTACAAGGAATTACTCTATAATAAATTATCTATTTGATCTAATAACCAATAATATTTTGGATCCATGTGATACATCATTCGTGATTCATCTAATCTTTCAATTCGTTATAACTTTTTTGATCCGTTTAAGTCATGTATCATGAGTTGAATTAAATTAATTTATGATTCATGAACTATTTTGACATTCCTAGATTTATTATTATTTAATTTATTTTTTTGACTATTAATAAATATGTTTAGTTTTATAATTTATTTTATATATTTTTAAATTTATATGAAGCAAAAATGTCAAAAGTGTTTGATTTTTTTTATTTTAAACATGTTTTTGTTTATGTATTTAGTTTTATCATAGAATAAGATTTTAAATATTATACCTTAGAATCTCTTTAAATTAATACTCGATAAATTAATAAACATTATAAATTAATAAAATTTCATGGTTTCGACTCAGACTAATATAAAAATAGCAAATTTTGATATAAATTTTTATGTAAAAATATAGTCCCAATAATATTATAAATTAATAATTATAAATCTTAAAAATATATAATTATAGTCATATATAATATAACTCAATTTAATAAAATTGATTCTAGTGTTGTTTATTTTTTCTTGAAATTTAAATCTGGAACTCATTCTTATTTTCTTTTTGTATAAATCACTTACGGTGTTAAATACACTTAGTATTCTCTTTTGTATTCATACTACTATCTTTGTAACATCTCATGTTCTGATATGGTGGTGCATGAGAAGAGGCTTAAGACATTTGATTTGGCTACCTATGTCACCAAAGTGCACTTATTTTTTCGGTCAACCACTCCTTCAGAACTCTGCAGTTAAGCGTGCTTAGACTGTAGTAGTACTAGGATAGGTGACCTACCGGAAAGTGATTGTCGGTACTGTGTAAGTAAGGCCAACGCACATGGAAAGATCATGTGGTGATTTGTAGGGATAGTAAACAAGTTTTTGAGCCTCAGAAAAATAATGCACCGACCGTCGAACGAGGGTGAGGCCCAATGGGCCTAGAAAGGACGTGGAGGCCCAATAGGCCTAGAGAGGACATGGGGTCGTCCACGGGTCTAGAGGGAACATTGGTGTGTTCACGGACGGTGGCGGTCGGGGTATTACAATCTTACTCTCTTGTACCTTCTACTACCACTTGATTTTGGTAAATAAAAATTAGAATTGATCTCATGTACATGGAAGTTATCATTTATTCATAGTATATTACTTTACAACAAGATTATAAAAATAGTATATGAACTTACAAGTTACAACCCAAACATCACTAAGAAACTTGATTATGCATGCTCTTTGGGATCATGATCATCACACGATTTGATTAAAATCACCTTTCGCAATCTTTCCTGCCTCGGCTTGTCCATCTTTGTTTTCGATTTGACTGTCTACAACTCTCTCTCGAGGGCTACACAAGATTCTTCCAAGAAAATGGGAAGTAATAGCCAAGAATATGATAACTAACACGATCAAACTCCATTGCCAGATTGGAATCTCCATTTCTTTAGTTTGGTTTCTTGGTCGTGCAAGTAAATACAGAGCCGAGGAAGTGGAGGAGAAGATACTTAAAAGTTAAAAAGTTGTTGATATTGTTGACCAAGAGACTTGTGGAATTATAAATTGAAGTCAATAAAAATATATGTATATATGAAAAGAGGACAATAATATATATATATATATATATATATATATATAGTTTAGTGTACCAACCAATAAAGTCCTTTAATCGATCCGAAGCTAAGAAATAACAAAGAAATTGTAAGAGTAACTCCAAAATTTATCAATCTTGTATAATAAGTCTTTTGAATTTAAATTATAAGCTATCAATAAAATTCAAATAAATACACATTTTAGGGGTGTATTAGACTATCTTATGAGGTTTGAGTTGAAGTGAGATTCGAGATTATCTGATTAACCATTAAACTGCATTAAATATTGTAATTTTCTATTACATTATAATATAATACTAATAAAAATAATATAATATTTTTTAAAAATAAAATTACTTTAAAAAAATATATTTGTATTTTGTCAATAATAATTAAAATTTAAATTTTTTTCTCAAACAATAAAAGTCTGAAGACAATTGTTTTAGTTTATATATCATAATGTAATAAATAAATCAAAATATTGAGTGTACTTGAGTGGTTATGTTGTTTGGTTAATGTTTGAGAGAACCCTGTTCCATGAACAAAATCTTAATTATATTTTATGTTTTTGTTAGTTTTTTCTTTATTTTTTCAAAATTTGAGGATTTAAATATTATTTTTTAAGTTGAAGTTTTTTTATCTTTTTTAAAAAGTTAAATGTTTTTTTTTCAATATTTTTCTTATATGTAAAACTGTTTTTATATTATATATTATTAATAAATTATAACAGAAAAATTGATTTATATATTTTTAATGGATGTACAAGATAACAATAATTACATTTAATTAAATACCATAATACATCTTTTTGTTGTTTTTTTATATAATAGGTTAACTGATTGACCAATGGGATACATATGCATATACTTAGTTTACGAATTAAACATATTTATAGTTTTGACGGTAAATAATAAATATAATATTTATAGTTAAGGCATACACCCTCAAACATATTGAAATGAATATATACAAAGTAAAGAGAATATTTATAGTTTATACAAGATGGATGTGAGATTATACAAAAGACGGTTCATACTTGGTAAAAAGTAGTAGTTAGTTACAAGCACGATCTAATAATGATGATCATTATAAGTCACACAATCAAATAAAAGTTAATTCTCTAAAGTCAAAAGTGTGGAACTTATGTTACAAAAAAAAAATGTTTTTATGAAGAGCTTTGTCTGATACACTCGCAGTTGTAAAATGTATTAAAGCTCATGGTATGAAATACGTATTTAGTTTGTAAAAACAGTAATGAAGATGAAAAATCAATTTGTCATATTCTATTCCGATGTGTGGAAGCTCGTAAGGTATGGGTAGCATCCAGCGTACCTTTCAATTATGCTAAAGAACTGAATATAAACGATTTTATGGAGCAATTACTTAACTTTTTGGGAACTCATGAAATTGACGAAAAGTACATAAACACAATTCCATGATTGATTTGGGGAATTTGGAAAGTAAAAAATTCTAATGTATATGAAGGAAAATCGAGGTTAACAGATTGTGTTGTAGGTAAGGCAATGGATGAGGCAGATGAATGGTGTATTTTAAATAACAAGTCATCCCATCCATCTGGCTCTAGTCAGTCAAATTTTTACACCAAAGTTGTATCTAAATGGTCAAAACCTAGTAGAGACTATGTCAAATGTAATTTTCATGTCTCATAGAAATCGGAATCACATATTAGGGGTTGCTTGGATTGTCCGGAACAATGAAAGAAATGTTTTACATGCTAGGAACACTTTCACTCTCCTCACAAACAATGTCTCTGCTATCCTAAGATCTCTCATATGGACGAAGTGCAATATGGTAGATTTGAGAGTAGATCGTGTTATTTTTTGTTTTGACAGCGTTGCAGGATTTGAACCTATAACACAATCTGCTAGATGACCAAGGTATCGGTCCTTCATGGATAGGATAAAAAGATGCAATCGGAGTTTCATTTCTACAAGTTTTCACTATCCCATGTTTCAGCTAACATGATGGCAACACGTATAGCCAAAAGTGTCAGTAGGAATAGACGGTTCCAATCTTACCTATTAACCGACTGTCTAACTTGGCTACATACTTTCATTAACAGCGAAAACGTTGCTTAATTCGTTGTAGCAAACATGATTTCAAGTGAGCGGTATGCTCTATCTTTACAGGTTTTTATATATTATTGTATTTTTGAACTCTACATGAGTAATATCCTTTATAAGAAAAAGAAAAAAAGATAAGTCTAGACAAAAGGTTAAAACTATTAGCAAAATAAAAGAAAAAACTCAACCCATAATAACAAAACCAAAATCGCAACAAAAATGAACCAAAACTTAAAAAAAAAAACACTGATAACAAAAACCAAAACATAAAACAAAGAGAACCAAATAATCCGCTAAACAGACTTTCCGTGTATTGCCACGTGGCAACGTTAAAAATCTAACGAAATTATAAAACGATGTCGGTTTAGATGATGACCGATTTTGAAAAAAAAAAAAAAAGTTAATGGTTTTTTTTAGCAATATATGGAAAGTTTGTTTAACAGGTTATTTTTCATGTTATAGATTTAAATTAAATTGCACAAAATTCATGATTGATTTTGAAAAAAATAAAATAAAAGCTTAATTATTTTTCAGCAGAAAACCCTAAATTTATAGCTGCCGTGTTTATCTCCTCTTTCACTAGCTTTGCTTTCTCTCGTAAGCATCTATCTATCGACTCATTTTCTCCATTTTAAGATCTCGTCAACTACTAACTCTTTACTTTGTATATTCTCTTTGTTACTTTAGATCTGAACTCAGATTTCACCGGAGTTTATTACTTCTCCATCTGAGCAATGGCTTTGGTAAACTCTTCACTTTGTGATTATCACTTGGAAACTCATTTCAGATTCTTCCATTACAGTTTTCTAATTCTCGATTCATAAATATATTACTGGATTTGATTTTTTCCGAACTGATCTAAGTTCTTGTAGAATAGTTTTGTTAATTTTGAGATTTGATTCACCATTGATGAATCTTTGTGGAATCGTTAATAATTTTTTGTTTTGCAGGTGTTGCATACATACAAGGGAAACAAAGGTGCTTATAAAGCACTCATAGCTGCTGAGTATGTAGGTGTGAAGATCGAGGAGCCTTCAAATTTTCAAATGGGCGTTACTAACAAATCACCTGAGTTCCTTAAGATGAACCCTATTGGAAAGGTCTGTAATCTCTATTCAATAAGGTGTCTCTGCTTTCATATTAAGTTTTTATTAAGCTAAGATAAGGTTTTTGATGATCTTATTAGGTTCCAGTGCTTGAGACTCCTGAAGGTTCTATCTTCGAGAGTAATGCTATTGCCCGATATGGTATAAGTTCATTTCGTATTGTTTATTTTATTTAGTCTGTGTTATTGCTTAAACTTATTTGTATATAATGATTTGTTTTGATTGAACTCTTTAGTGAGCCGTTTAAATGGTGAAAGTTCATTGAATGGATCGTCGCTTATCGATTATGTAAGTTTTTGTTTATCCTCTGGCCTTTTGCTTTTTGTTTGATTTGTTGATTACTATGTTTTACTTTTTTTCAGGCTCACATTGAGCAATGGATTGATTTTGTTACTTTGGAGATCGATCCTCACATGTTAAGGTGGTTTGGTCCAAGAAAGGGCTTTGCTCCTTTCTCTGCTCCTGTAAGCTTTTTTCCTTTGGCTACTTCTTGTATTCTAATAATATCGAATTCTGCATCTGTTCATGATTTCATCTTTGAAATTGTTTATATGAATGAAGGCTGAGGAAGCTGCAATTACTGCATTGAAGAGAGGACTTGATGCTTTGAATACACATCTTGCTTCCAACACTTACCTTGTTGGACACTCTGTTACACTTGCTGACATTGTTACCATCTGCAACTTGAACTTGGGATTTGCTACTGTGATGACCAAGAAATTTACCTCTGTATTCCCTCATGTTGAGAGATACTTCTGGACAATGGTTAACCAGCCAAACTTCAAGAAGGTGTTGGGTGATGTTAAGCAGAGTGAAACTGTCCCACCGGTTCCTTCTAAGAAACCTGCTCAGCCTGAAAAGCCTAAGGAGGAGCCAAAGAAGGTATCCCCTGTAGCAGAAGCACCAAAGCCTGCTGAGGAGGAAGAAGCAGCACCAAAGCCTAAAGCCAAGAACCCTCTTGATTTGCTACCACCAAGCCCAATGGTTCTCGATGACTGGAAGAGGCTTTACTCTAACACCAAGTCCAACTTCCGTGAAGTCGCTATTAAAGGTAATGAGATATGTGATCATTTTGATAAGAACTGAGCAGAACAGTTAAGTTGCTAAAGTTCTTGAACCAGTTGTTAGCCAGATGCTTGAGATAGTCACATTCTATTAAACTTACTGGTTTCAATGTTTATATTCAATGCAGGATTCTGGGACATGTACGACCCAGAAGGATACTCACTATGGTTCTGTGACTACAAATACAACGACGAAAACACAGTTTCATTTGTGACTCTCAACAAAGTTGGTGGATTCCTCCAGAGAATGGACTTAGCACGCAAATACGCATTCGGGAAGATGCTTATTTGTGGGTCAGAGCCTCCATTCAAGGTAAAGGGTCTATGGCTATTCCGTGGACAAGAGATCCCAAAGTTTGTTATGGAAGAAGTTTATGACATGGAGCTTTATGAGTGGACTAAAGTTGACATTTCGGACGAAGCACAGAAAGAGCGAGTTAGTCAGATGATTGAAGATGCTGAGCCTTTTGAAGGTGAGGCTCTCTTGGATGCTAAATGCTTCAAGTGATAAGGTTCGTCACGGTTCTATGTATTTCTCTATATCTCTGTTGTGTTTTGATATCTTTTATAGTTTCTTACAATATTTGTTTTGTAGATTCTGGTTTTTGTTTCTTGGTGTTTTTAAGAACTTGCTTCAATATTATTGCTACGGATCGGTTTGCTTAATACTTTACATATTCTAGATATAATTGATAAGGGAATAAAAATAAATATATAGATGAATCTTCATTATTTATTATTTAACAATGTATTGTAAGATAAAATAAAAAAAAATCAAACAAATAAATTACATTACTTTTAGACATTGACTTTACAAGAATAGATTCCAAACTAAACTTCAACATTGTTGTCACTTTGGTTAACTTCCTCCATCATCTTCTTATTTCTCTTATGAAGTGTATAAAAGTAAGATCCTAAAGCAAACACTGTTCCTATCAAAGCCCCAATCCTAGGCCAACTAAACTCATCATCCATAAAATCAAATGCCAACACAATAAACAAAGCCATAAGTGGTGAAGTACACATATGAACAACATCACCAAACACACCCGAAACATAAAGAACCAAACCTATCATTCCGACTGACCAAACTTGCCAAGACAAAGCTAATCCAACCAAACTCAAAACATAATATGTTTCTCCTTTCTTAAACCTTTCACTATCACCTTTAAGTTCTTTGTATTCACCACTAGCTAATAAACCAATGAGACAAACAAGTGAAGCAACTAAAGAAACACATATTTGCATTTCTAAGACCATTCTA
This sequence comes from Leavenworthia alabamica, assembly GCA_000411055.1. NCBI lineage: Eukaryota > Viridiplantae > Streptophyta > Magnoliopsida > Brassicales > Brassicaceae > Leavenworthia > Leavenworthia alabamica. Next base: position 23,376 of record KE157911.1, read on the forward strand.
AACACTTTCTTGTTACTATATCTCTTTGTCTTTACCAATAGTTTCTCAAAACCTAGTTGGATTAAACAAAGAGATAACGCGAAAGCGACCGAGCCAGCGAAAGTTAACCAAGCTTGCGTGCTGTAAAACTCTTCGTTTTCATCAGGCTCTCCTCCAAATTCAGGAGTACCAAAAACATATATAACAATAGTGAGTATTATTGATATGATGATCCATCTACTAAACTTGAAACGGTTAATAATAGCTGCGAAAACCACGGTAAAGATCAACTGAGTCGCCGAGATCAAAGTGAAAACTCCATAGTTTGCATATAATTTCCCAAGTGCAAATAATTTGCTATGAGCAGCAACAAGAACACCAAGAAATAAGTAAAGAAAGAGAAGATGAAAACTAAGGAAACGAGTATTGTTAGGTTCTTGGTTTGGTTTTGTTGAAGAGAAAATGAAAAAGAGAGGTATGAGAATTGGAAACGCAGCGTTTTGAATCAAAGCTTGTAACCATGTTCCTTTGTATTGTAGATCTTGATCACTCTCTTCACGATTGTCTTGGACGTAGAAGAAGTTTAGTAGAAGCATGACAAGTGAATCTCCGACAATAACTAAGAAAAGACAAAACAAAACAGAGATCCACCATTTTCTTTGGTTTAGTTGTAATGATCTTCGTGGGTTCAAGATTTGGTCTGGTTCTGGATTCTGAATGTTTTCCGAATCTTCTGTTTGTTAAAGAAAATTTAGAATTTAATTTTTCAAGAACATGAATAATATAAGAGAAGAGTTGTTGTGAAATTACCATTATGTTTAGAAGCTTCAGGCATCTCCATGAATTTTTTTCTCTGGTCTCAATCACTAAAGAATTGAAAATATGTAATAATATTTCATTCTATATTGTTTATATAATATTTATACTGTTCTGAGAAAGGTTGTGGAGAACTATCCGGTAACTGAATTGGATATCCGAATTCGTTTTTGTTCGGATCTAAGATATCCGGTTGCAGCTATTTAAGCTAGATATGTGTTGAAAAAAAATTTAGTGATATATAAATCTAATTTTTTATTCATATAAACTCTATTTTTAGATATTAAGTTTATTTTTAATAAAATAATTTGGATATACAAAATTAGAGAATGATATGTAAAATTAAGGTTTAATATATAGAATAAAAATCGAATATCTAGAATTATTTGTATTTACTACGGATTAGATTTGGATATCCCGTTTAAATTTTTTTGTTACGCAAATCTACCAAATACATTGATTATTATTTGAATGTTGATGATTTAGACAGTTAAAATTTAAAAGTTTATAATTTTAAATAAATAAAAAATAACATTGTTTTATATTTAACGGATATTATTAAAATCATTAATATTTTCTATTAGTTAACATCATAACTTAATTAATAAAACTAATTAAACTTTAATATTTATTTTTATAATGAAATGATAAATTAAAAATTGAGATTACTAATATCCAAAAAGTCATATTATTCTTTTGGATTTGAATCTGAATCAGGATCTCCTATTAATCTATGGATTGGTACAAAGCCTAGTCGAGAAGAGCGCGTTAAGCAATGACAAGTTTTCAATGCTGGCGGCGATATTAATATTTTTAAAATATCACTAAAATATAAAACAATGAATTGATTTGGACAGATAAGATATGGTACGTTGTAAACAACTCATCTGTTGTTGACATAGTTTGGTTCCTCGTAACTAACGTAAGTCACGTAACTGAAAATTACGTATGAAAATAAATTATATTTTTATGTAAAAGTTAAAATATTTCGGGTGTTGAACATTTTAAGCTATTATTTCGTTGAGTTTCGATTTTTAAAAAGTTAATAATTAAAATATTTCGGGTGTGAACATTTTAAGTTATTATTTTGTTGAGTTTCGATTTTTAAAAAGTTAATAATTAATGAAATTATGACTAGTTTAGTAGTAGATTAAGAATCAAATATTAAAATGTTATAATTGATGATATGACACTTACTCTTTACGAATATATAGTTTAAGATATATATTTTTTAAAAACACAAGAATAGTTGACTTTATCTCCGTCAACAAAACTTAGAAATTTAGTTTTATCAAAAACACTTAGAAAATTAGTTTTTTTTATTCTGGAATATTCATCCCAAAATTTATATCCATACATTATACAAATGTGACAGAACAACGAAATTAACGCAAAACATTCGACTATATGTTTTGATCTGATTTTTTTTTTATTTTAAGGTTTATTTGTAATAATTTAGAATAATAGATTCGGACAACACAGTTGTCCATAAGTGATAGCTAATAAGTTAGGTTACTCAAGACTTCCAAACAAAGTTGATCTTTAACGTGTTGTGTGATTAGGGTCAACGGTCAATTCATGTATACTTCACATTTTCTTAGGCCTCTTGTTCCTTAAAATGAGTTGAACAAGTTACATGGATATGATTGCGACAACGATGATGTCTCCCACCATATCATGTTGCAACCTAAACTTATCTACATCTTTATTTCAATAAATAAAAAAATGGTTACTTAACAGATTTTTTATAGCATACTCTTTTTGACACGTATCTTTTATTAGTGTGTTATCTTATCTAATTTTAATATTTTATTTTATTTTTTTATTGACAAATTAACCAAACCTAACTAATTATCTAGGATTGTAGCTTGTTGTTTTAGTAGTAAATATGCTGATTTTGATATTTTGTGTTTCTTTGTTTATTTTTTTAAAATCTATTTCAAAGTAAATTTTTAAAATCATTATTAATTTTTAAAACCTTTTCTAACCTTCTATTTCTATATTAAAAAATAATTTACTCCTATGTTTTCTACTTTTATATTTACTAAAATTAATATATTTGAAGAGAAACAAAATATTGATAAATATAGAGAATTATTATAAATAACCAATATTTTACTACCTCGTACTTATTAAAAATTGGAATATGTTTGAGGGTCACATTTCGAGTGTGGCTAAAAAGTTGTATTAGGGAACAATTTTGTGTTGAAGAAAAACAAACAAAACCATTTGATAGGAAAATATTACTTATAGAAGCAGTTTTGATCTATTTGGTAAATGCTTCTCCAAAACTCGATTTAATAAGTTTTGTGTTTTAGAAATTTGATTTGTTATTTTCATTTGGGTTTAATTATGTTAAACCTGGATAAAACTTAAATTAATTAGTTAATTTCTACTTAATCTAATATCTCCCTTAAAGTCACGCAGCCTTATTTTCTTATCAAAAAAATAATTAAATCATTAGGCTCTTTTTTAGAAAACATGTAACAATTTTAAAAATTAAAAAGAAAACTTGGAGGCATGGTGGATAAGAAAGAAGAAGTCTGAGGTAAGAGATATGGGTTTGTCGTAAGGGATCTGGTTTTGTTGTTAACTCGAGTTGATTAGATTCAGTCACATGCGCCACCGCGGCAGTCACATGCGCCACTGCTGCTGGTCACGCGCGGCAGTGAGTTGCTTTTGCCGAGATATTGTTGATCAGATTTCAGGTGACTTGTTATCCAAGTAGTTGGGTGACTTGTTATCCAAGTAGTTGGGTGATTTGTCACTGAAATTATTTAATTTAAGAGATTTTCTGGAATTCCAGAAAATCAGTTTTTGGGATTCATTTGAGTTATTATGGTTGGAAAATTACTAAGTGTTATCTAAAATATTTTTAAGGATATTTCGGTAATTTTACGAGTCATGAACGTTTTGGTCTTTCACACACTTTCATAGACTAAGGTGCGTGCATGACCGTAGTTCGACAAGTTTAATTAATTGCTTGAGTTATGTTGATTGTCTGATTTATGTGTTTAAGTTTTGAATTTTGTGTCTTTGTTTGATAAATTAAATTAAATTGGTGTCGGTTTAATATTGAGTTAAAAATTGAGTAAAATAGAGTAATTGACTAAATTGAGTAAACTTTGATAATTAACCATAAAATTGAGATTGATGCCTAGTCAGCGAGCGTAATGAGTATAAACCGTCTGACTAGATGTAACGAGTAAAAACTGGTATTTGAGTAAAATGTGATGTTCGGGGTAACGAGTAAAAACCGTTCATCACATGTTTGAGAAAATTAAAAAAAAATGATAATCGGACGTAACGAATAAAAACCGGTTATCACATAAATCGAGAATAAAACGAAAATTGAGAACATATATGGTTAACAGAATTAATTACTTTTGTCTACAAAAAACCAAGTAGATGAGAAGATTGCACACTCGAGCTCGTTGGGTTGCAGCTGCGAAGAGATGATATATTAGTGTCGGTTTATGTGGTTTTGTTATTTGAGTTGTTTGAGAACCTAGAAGAGTCTAGGTAATATTGAAATTGTTGAGTTGATGATTTATTGAGTTATAATATTTGATTTAATATTATATTTGAGTTATGAGAATTAATTATTGAGTTAAAAATAATCTGATATTTAGAACCGATAAATATAAAATTATCAGTTAAATAATAATTTTTTTAAAAATTAGCGGTTTAGTGTTTAGAAAACTGGGTTGGGATGATTCAATACTCGACACCTTGGAACTCCAGAAAAATAATTCTCGTCAAAACTCGGTTTCTGATCGGTGCACATGATATATTTTGATTTATTCGGTTCAATATCACAATTAACCAATATGATCAAGATCGATAAACCATTTCATTAAATCAAATTAGTCAAAGCATAACATAATTTGTTAGCTGTTACAGAATTTGTTGAATGATCATCTAATCATTTTATAACTCAGCATCAACTGTAATGCATATTTTAGTCTATAAGCCCATGTAGAACATTACATTAATTTATTATGTGATTATTAATATTAATATAATTTAATATTTATTATTATTAATATAATTATTTAACATGTGGTGCAGATACACCTCTCTTGAACACGTCCTTTGAGGCATTTATGAATCGAATTGGGATATGTCTTCTTGCAGAATGCCTCACACTTTGAACAAGCCATGCCAGGATAATGGTTAGAACAACTATTTGGACCAGGTTGACCTTCCACTCCTATAACAATAACAAGTTTAAAAAAAATCTAAGTTTGTATAATTAAAATAGAAATGGAACATTTTAACATTTTATTGTGAAGATATTTATTTGAAAATGAAACATAATATTATAATAAAATATTTAATGTAGTAAAATAACTTAAATGTAATTAAATTTACGACACCAAAATGTTAAAAAAAAGTTTACTATTATTTAAAAACTTACATTTGTGGCCTGATTGAATATATTAGTTTTGACAAAAAACAATGGAAAATGTTTGATTAGAAGATATCACAATAATTTATATAACTAATAGTATATATGGGTTTGTTTTCTAGGTCAAATAAAAATATTTCAACTTTTTTTCAAAGTAAGATGTAATATGGAATTAACATAAAATTGGTAAAGCTAATATTATTAAGTTCTTTAATGAAGAATGTTTTTAACATAAAATATTATAACATAATTTCATTAATTTTCATAGAATTTATATGATATAATAAACTCATTTTGCTGAGAAATTTATAAGAAACTAAATTAAGAAAACAATGAAAATACATACCTAGAAGAAGAATAGTAAAGAGAACAAAAATTGTGATGGAAACTTGATATGATTTTCTCATCTTTTGTAATATAAACAGATTGATAGTGTTTTTTTTTTTTACAGTTTTAAAATGTGATAGTGTTATAAGAACTTCCAAAAGAAGAAGAAAGTATACTTATTTATATAGAAAATAAGGTGTATCTCATGCATATCTAATTTAAGATATATATTATTATATATCCCTAATTGTAGGATGTAATTTGACCAAAATTTGTGGCCATATACTGATTTCAAATGAATGTTGAATTCCTTTATGATATCTTTTATAACCATTCATTTTCTTACTGGTGTAAAATGATTACATGATCCTTAATAATGGATAAATATTTGTCATTAACCATTCATTTTCATGTGAACATCCATGGTTGAGTGCTTATCCTAAAGATGATAGATGATGCATGGGATGATAGACGATGCATGGGATGCCTAGTAGTGTGGAGTAGACTCAAGTATGGTGAGTCTACAAGTGGTGGAGATGCCGTGAGATGACATCTCCTAGTGTGGAGACGATAGAGAATGGGTGAGTGAATCTACCTATCGTATAGGCATAGCTAGCGAGTGTAGTGATTCCTCGTATGTTATGTCGAGAGTAGATGACATGAAGGTGTGTAGGTGCGGATGCTAGTGATGACCTTCTGTTGACTGGGGAGAGTGAGGACTACTGGGTCCTAGTGTGAGCATAGGAGTGCACGGTTGATCGACACTCCGAATTGTGTGATATATTGTATTTTGAGTCGTTTTTACGGACAAGTCATGTCCGTTTTTAGAGTCTTTTTGTGTTCTTTTGAGTCTATATGCAGGTTCCGGAGTACAGGTTTAGGTGTTTGCACATTGGAGAGCTTGGATGTCGGAAAACATGATTGATTGGCGGAATTGTGGAAGCTAGCCCGATCGGGCAGGCTCTAGACCGATCGGGCATTGCACTCCAGACAACTTGCTCGACTT
>KE157911.1:44567-64948 GCA_000411055.1 Leavenworthia alabamica
CACTCAGAACAGGCAAGTGAACACGATTTACAAACTGTTGCAAAAAAGAGATTTTGTCATCTTTTTAGGTTAACTTCTAGTAGTTAATGAAGAAAGGATCCTCAGGGTGATTAAGAGTAAGACTTACGGCAGAAATGACGGCAAGGCAGGAGTATTGTGGCGGTCGGCGACTCAAAACAGACTTTACAAATATGTGAGTTTGTGTCTGCATTTGCCGCTGCAGCCGCTTGAGATTTCATGTCTTTGTCTTTCATTTCTTGCATTCTTGCCTGTTATATATAAAACATCAGATGCAGGACACACAATTTGATTTCCTTTAAAGCTTATATTGTTATGTACGTATTTGAATGTGTAATATTATAGATATTTATGGACATGATATTTTAATATTTTGAACCAGGTAAAGCTATTTAGATATTTAAATTTCTGGGTAATATTGAAGGTATTATTAGTATCTGTTACCCGAGACAAAAAGTCCTGGGAATACGACGGATAAGGAACAAACAAGTAATGGGTATATAGATTGTGCAGTAGGCTTATAGACAACTAAGAATGCTGAAAGAAAATAGAAGGCAAATTTGCAAAATGTTTACCTTAAGACGAGCAACGAGAGGTTCCTCCTTTGGTGTGTCTTCAGACATGGCAACTATTACTTCTTCATGTCCATTCACGACGTGTATCTCTTTCAAGACCTCACTTTGTTGGCTCTTATTATCTAATTCTGATGTTTCATCTTCCTTTGGTATAGAGAAAGCTCCACTACTGGCTTTCTTCAACTTGGCAACAAGTACCCACATGTTGGCTAAATCATTTTCAAGGGCCTCTTCTCTTCTCTTTGCTTCTTCCGCTTTTTTCTTATACTCTTCTTCTATGTACTGTTTCTCAGCTAATGTAGCCTCAAGAACCGCTTCTCGCTGTTTCCTTGCCTGCAACTCCATTTTAAGATCCTCTTGGTCTGAGATCCTTGCCTTTCTCCCTGGCCTCGTGACGTTACGATTTGCCACACTGTTCATGGAGTTATTGTTACGTGTCTGTGCCACTGCCACCAAGTCTCTTGCAGCTACTAAATCTTTTTCTAGCTTTGCGTTTTGAAGCGAGAGCTTTGTTACTTCATCTGCTAGATTTTTAAGCTCAATAGCAGCTGCAGAGGCCAATTCCTTTGCATATGAAGCTTCTTCAGCTAGTTTTTGATTTTGCACTCGTAATCCACTCTTCTCCTCCACACTCTGCACATGCTCTAGCTTCAACTTTTCGTTTTCAATCTCCTGAAGTATAAAAACATTAATGGTCTTGTACATATAACCAAATTCATGTAAAATATATATCTAGTATTTTTTTTTTCACCATCTGCAGACTGCAGTATTGCAATATAAATCAGGCATACATGTGATAAGGGGTTGAGATTTTGATATATTACCTGAGACTGTACTTTCTTTTTCAGCTCGTCTACATACTCTTCAGTCACAGCTTTACCAGAACAAGACAGTGGTGACTTCTGAAACCGTTGCTCTAGAAGGTGCACCTTTTCGAGTAATTCATTGTTCTCGGTACACTACATTTGTTAGAGCATTTGTGTACAAGTAAGCATGAGGCGATAAAAGGCAGAAAAAAATGAATGTAAAAGAAAAAGTGTCTTAGAACTGACCTTTTTCTGTAGTTGTTCTTGGAGAATACGATTATCTGCTGATATGATCTGATCCATAAGCAAAACACAATAAGATATACATCACTTCAATATAAAACAAGATGTTACATTTCAGAGAAAGTAAACATGTTACCTCAAGCTCAAAGCTCTTCTGGTTGCACTGTGCCATCAATCTCATAACTTTCTGAAAACAACAAAGTAATCGTGATACCTTTAGCTGATACACATTGTGTCCAAAACTCAATGACCGTAACAGGTTAAAGGATCACAATTATAAGATTAAACTACCTGTTGCATCTCAACTGATGATGCATTGGCGTTAGAAGCTTCACCACTATCAGTTATCCGCTGTTCCAAGGATCTCATTTGTCTTTGCTTTTCTTGAATCTCTCTTTCTAGATCCTGAATCTGAATGCCAGAATTAATAGGTTCCATTGGTAGGCTTTCAGGAAATAAAATGGCTTAAAGTGAAAAAATATAAAAATTCACCAGATAGTCTAGAGATACATTTTCTGATTTTCAGGGTAGAAACTTGAAACTAGGAAGAGCAGTCACATATATATAAAGATGAATATTTACTTGGGTTTTTGAATTTTCAGGATCATTTTTGGACTGATCCACCAAACGCTTTAGTGTACTTGAGCTGAATGCTATCTCACCAGCAAGCATCTTAACCTGTTCAACAAGGAGATCCATTTCATCCGGAGACATACAGCCCTACAATAATAGCCCACAACTATCTGATGTCATTTTCTGACAAGAACAAAGTTAAAAATAACTTCCAATTTGGTTTTGAGATGAAGAATGCACCACCCTTCGAATACACGAAATACATTGTTAATATATATGCTAAGAATCCCAAACTCACTTGAGTTAATTCTGAACCCGAACCGGCCAGAGAGTTTTCATCCTTCAACTTGCTGGAAGACCGTCGGTTTTTAGGACCTGTAGAAGCATCTGATGCAAGAGACAGAGTCGAAGATGGAGATGCCTGATTATCACTATCCAAGAGCAGAGAGTCCAACTTCTGAAGAGCAAAAAAGAAAACAGAATAAGTCATTTCTGGTACGAAAAATATTGTGCAGTGAGGTACCAATAGGAAACAGTACAAAAAGGAACACAAGTGATAATCCAATTTACTAGTAAACTAACATCATCTTTCTCAGCAGAAATGCTACATTGGTGACTGGTTGCATCACCCAAATATCCAGGAATAGAATTCTTAGTAGAGACGAGAATGAGCTTTGTAAGCTTTTGGATTCTACTCATTAGAGCTGCTTTAGCTTCTTCTTCTTCCTCCAATCTGGATTGCATCTTCACTTGACCTTCTTGTAGCTGTTGAATAAATTGGTAGTTCTACACATTCACCACATAGGAATAAACTCAAATATTAATGTAAGAACAAGATCTCAGGAAAGTGTGAACCTGTTGCTTTAGGCTCAATAACTCTTCGTGACTGACACCAACAAGCACACCCTTTCTTAGCTGATCAAGTTCGACTTTAAGGGTCGAGATTTCCTTCTGATATTTCTTAATCAATGATTTCTCGTCTATGATCTGTTTCAAGATATGGGAAAAGAAAGGGTTTAGCTGGGGTTTAGGTATTTGGCTTATGAAATCATGATCAAACGCCTAAGAAATCACCTTATTGCGTGAGGCATTGATTTCTATTCTCTTTGCCCTGCTGGCAAACTTCAATGTGTTATGTGTTTCCTCAGTACTGCTTGACGCAGGAGTAACCGTACATATGAGCTATAGGAGTTTAAGAAAATAAAATCTGCATTAGCCTCTACTCATTGTCAACTGAATTAACATATAACATATAGCCAGTATAAATAAACCAACATTGCCTAAAATATACTGCTGGAGACATCACAGTTAAACAATTTGAGACAATCAACCATGGGAAAACAACTATACTGAAATGGGTAATATTCACCAGATACAGAAGAGTCATACCGATACGTGCCCATGGCCTCTTAATGAAGATTGCAGAAGACGAGTTAGCTTAGAGTCCCGGAATGGGACATGAGTTGTCTTACCCTCAGTCAGTTTTCCAATTACCTACATATTGAAACCATAAGAGATGGTTGACAACCAAAGCATCCAAAAAATTCATTTCAATGGCTAGGTGGTTAGAGATGTTATCCTTGACATAACATCTTATTTACATCTTATAATTATGGAAAAGGAAATATTTGAAAAATTTAATGAAAGCTCAAACAGAAAGAGAGACACTTACAGTTCCAAGAGTCAGAAGACTCTTGTTGATGTATGAACCCTCTTTTCTCCTCAATCCAGTTGTCTCAGTTTTAGAACTCTCAGATCCAGCTAAGTCAATCAAATTCTAAGCAAGAAAGAGACACTGTGAGAGAGTTGTCTATAAGACGAGAGCAATCTATGCAATGAAAAAAGAAAGAAGCCATTACTAGCTGAGAAAAAATAACTCCATCATATTGATCTCCATGAGCACTACTTTCAATCATCTGCAAACAAACAATAGTTGGCGGTGAAACTTAAAATGCATAACAAGGAATATTGTAAGAGCAGAAATATCTTAAAGGACGTTGAGAGCATCGGGAACAAAACATGGGATACTGAAAAGATTTAAGATGTACCAGAGTAAATATTGTGTGACTTCTGCTGCTTAACAAGTTGAAATTATTTGAACCAACATGGCGATGTTCTACGATTAAAGATCAAAACAGTAAATAAGGATATGAACATAGAAATAACTAATAAAATGAAAACAAGATTACACATTAATTCTTCCGATTACCTTCCCCAGCTGCAATAAATGATAGTGCATGGCCTGGAGATAAAACAACTTCTTCTTTAATACCTTCAACATAAGTTCCCTAGAAACAATATCCACTCTAGATCAAACCAAGATAATCCATAAAAATATGATGGATGCAACATAAACAATGCATCAAATATGTACATCATCGTCGTAATTGTCAAAGAGAAAATAATGAAATCAGACCAAGAAGCAAGTGCTCTTGTTTGATATACATTCTGATTTGTGAGCGTGAGAGAGAATAAGATGGAAACCTGGGAGTCCTCTCTAACACGTAAATTTTGCCCTGTTGGATCCAATAAATCATTTATCACCTGATACAGGACAATCGTAAGATAACTTGCAGACAAATGGGCATATAAGCACGCTTGTCTAAAACCAAAGACATAATGAGTTATCAAATATGCTAGCAAAACAAGGGGGAAATATTCTTCAAATTTGAAGCACGGGGAATAGGAAACTAGAGCTGAGGCTAATAACATCAGGGTGTATATACAGTGTCACTATATGGTTTTGCATACCTCATTGTATATTTCAAGATATGAAACACGGAGCAGGAACTCCCTTCCGGAGGTCTGAAATTTAGAATGATGTAAAAAACTGGTAAATATAACGTTATATGGAAAGGTGCATGAAGAACTGTAAATCAGTATAGTATCATATAGGCTATTAGTAGAACAATATCACTTACTTCCTGGATGATACTGAACACGTCTTTTATTGCTAATGGTATGATTCCAGGAAAATCTTGATCACCCTATACATATTGCAAATAAAGTAATGTTCAGATATAAACTTGCGACATGCATAATTGAACCTCTGATTGGTTGATGGAAATCTAAGATGCATATGATCATGTAATGATCTAAGATAAGATATTCTGGTGGATCTTAATCATGATCTTCTCTACTTCACTTCTTATTGACACAAGTTGGCAATCAGACATTTATCAGCCACTTGGTAATCATTTATTCTTTGCATGATATATTTTGCAACAAAGTAAGGTTGTATGAAGCCAGAATAACCAAGTGGTATGTTCCAAAGAAGTGCTGCTTTAGAGCATATCTTGAGAAAAAATCATGCAGAAAACAACCCACCTCAAAAAAAACTTACATGCATTGTATGCGTCTTGCCACTGCTTGTAACCCCATAAGCAAAAACGGTTCCTGTAAAATCACCAAGACATTGTCAGAATACTTCAGTGCAAGCAATACTACTGGAAAATCTAGTTGAGCTAAAGGTATTTCAATTGGAAACACAATCTAGTTTAACTAATAATGCAGCTATACTCCTTACCATTAACACCTTCCATAGCTGCCTTGACTACAGGTTTAGCAGCTACTTCATATACTTCTATAGTTGTTGCTTGTGGTCCAAAAACTTTATCTGGCATCAACATATCCCAAAAGAACGTTTACGGAACCAACCAAGGCTACTAGAATCACAATCAATGAACAGTAAGTTGAAATGATCTCCGCAGTGAATTCATCTCAATACCAAATGCGTAAGCTGTGAGGGGATTATATTCATTCCTGACCATTTTATCCGCTTCAGGATACCAAGCAATCTCATCTCCTCTTTGATACTCCCTCTCACTGAAATCAAAACATATAATAGCAGAGATTTTGAAATTTGACCGAGTATCAAATCACATTCCATCAATCTAAACTCCTAAAGCAGTATAATAGTGAAACTGAATCCAATAGATCTGCTATGCCGAGCTCAGATCTACCGTACCTCATCGGACGAAACCTAACGGTGACGGAGATGCTATCTCGCTCAGAGGTGATATTTTGCACAGGCTCGCCAATCAGCCCCTCCGACGAGTAAGTAACAGGCAATTGGGATCCATAATTCCCGGAGCCGCCGACAGGAGCGGAATCGGAAATGGTGCGACTAATTGTCATAGATCGGGACCCGGACCTTACGCCACTGGAATTGTAAGCGGTAGAAGTAGGTGTGGAAGAAGAGCGAGGTAATAAACGGTTGTGAATATACGATGAAGAAGTAGAAGAAGCGGAAGAGTAGGGGCTCGGAGGTCTACGGTGTGAGAAAGGAGAACGACTCCTAGTTCTAGATGACGATGAAGCCATTCACAACTCAGTTACTCGGTTTTTGGATCGGTAAAATCCGATGAAGAAGAAAGAATCAAGCAAAAACCTCCAAAATTGAAGATGCAGAGAATGTGTCAGTGGAAACACACATGTCTGGGGACACAAAAAGCAATATGCTCTTCTCTCAACTCTCTACTCTCTTCTCTACTTTTCCATATGAGGAGGTGGGAAAGAGATAGTGAGACCACAAGGAGAGAGCGATTGTTTCGTCTTCTTCACGCGACGGTGGTGATGAGAGAGATCGAATGGAGATATTTTTTTTTCTGGTGAAGGCGTCACTTTTTCTTCCAGATTTTGAAATTTTGATTGAATTTTTTATTTTTACTGTGTTGCTGACATGGCTCGCTCATATACGGTTTTGAGGTTCGAACGTGGCTGAGGAATTTAAAATTAACCGCGAACCGGTTAACAAAGGTTTTCGAAAAAGTTTGAAGGACCCGAACGAGCGGGAAGAAGATGGGTGACCTTTTTGCCCATTATTTCGTTTAATATTTTGTTTCGGTTCGACCTAACCAGATAGAACGAAATCCTAGTGGTGAAAATCAATCCAGTTTTAACCGACCAAATATATTCAGTTTTTAACATAAAAGAGTAGACTCAAATCAATAAGTGAGTTATTTACTAGTCATTTTTTTAGTATATAGCCTTTTCTTCAATTCAGATACACTGAAACACTATTTGGGGACATATTAAATCGGATTCTATTTAAAAGTAATTTGAATTTACAATAGATGTTACATTAAAATAAATGAAATCCAACAATATGGAGTTATTAGAATCACGTAATTCCTAATTAAAAAAAAAAGCCGTGTATGCATGCTTGTGTTACATATTTATTGAATATGTTATATGTAGGTCCTTAAAATAAGTAAGTACGTGTAGAGTGTGTTCTTCTCGAAGCTACGTAGCAGGTTGCCTTATATTATCATCACTTTTTGTTTTTGAGCTCCACCGCACATCCTGGCTCACACTCACTCTATGCTTTACCTCCCTCACGTGTCGTGTAGTGTTGTTAATTTTTGGCTTACTATTAGAATTAGTGCTATGATCCAACAGTCTGTTTCAATACTCTGTAAATTTTCACTTAATAGTGCAAAGATTTTACTATATATATATTTTTTTTTGAAATAAAAATAAAGTATATATTATATAGCATTTACATGTGAATATTAATATGATTGTCTGACGAAATAAGGTGGTACAAATTACAAACTACAAAGAGAAGATGTCATGTCATCATTATTACTGATGGGCCAAAGCTAAAGTGGGCCAAGAAGGGTCCATTTCCGATAATGCCAAACGAAAACCACACGCATAATCTGAACCGTTTGATGACAAGAGAACGTGCAGCCCAACAGTTTGGTTAATCTTTTTTAAAATAAATATAAATTAAATAACAACAAGAAATCCAACGGTCACGAAAGTTATCCTGATGCTTTGCCATTGCCAAAGGTTAAAGTCTATATCCCCAGCAAACCACACAGTCTTCTCTGGTTCCATGTGCAAATTTGTCTCATTGTGGGATATAAGGCTTCCGAACAGAGAATCAGCAGTTGTATTGCTGCATCAGGCAGATTAGTTGTTGTACTTAATGGCCGACTCGGAGTGTCGGATTACAATAATGCCTTGAAGGTAAACGTCTGTTAATTAATCTGCTTCTAAATACAAATTATCAAACTCCACCAAGAGAATGTAACTCAGAATAGTGTTTTAACTACTTTGGATTTGAGTGCAGGTGGGATATGATCATGAGAGTGAATCATATCCATCATGGTTGCTAATTCAGCCTTATTCTCAGTTATTACCACACATTTTAAGGGCGTAAAAAGAAACAGTGGTTTTTGAAACACCACACATTTTCAAGATCAGAGCATCTGAACAAATGGCTGTGCATAGATCACATTTACTTCCTGCAATTTTGTAACTTACGTGAACGTTACAAAGCCGTATCAATGGGGTAGTAAAACTGTGTTGAGGGGTGTTCCGAGAATCGAACTCGGGACCTCTCGCACCCGAAGCGAGAATCATACCACTAGACCAAACACCCTTGTGATCATTTGTAGCAAACAAGTAATTTACCGATATCATAATATAAACCACATAAATCTCAGGGAGCACAAGCGGAGGCCAGAGGTGGCTGCAATGGCGACTGTAACATCTTCGACTTTGACTTACTTGATCCACCATCTTCTCCGACATCCCAGACTAACATCTCCAGTTTGTCTGCTCCTCAGACCCTTTTCTGTGTCTGTATTAACATATAACTCCAATAGTCGCATCCCTTCCTTGTTTCCGTCGATCTCCTCTTCTTTACCGCTTCCACGTCCTATATCTCTTCTCTCGTCGTACCTAAATCCTTATCTTCTACTGGTGAATCAGAACAAGATGAAGAAGACCGTAAAATGGTTTCAATGAGAGAAAGTGGAACAAGATCTTTTGAAGTATCTAAAAAAATGATGACTAAGAGCACAGCTTTGAAGTTGTCGGTGACGGAGAAGAAAAAGCTTGCTTCTTACGCACACAGTTTGGGTGACAAACTTAAATTTCAACTTGTAGGCAAGTTAGGCGTTACAGATTCAGTCACCTCCTCCTTCTCAGAGACGCTGGAGAAGAACGAGCTCTTAAAGGTATAAACTTTATTGTTAAAACAATCTCTCCAAGATTTGACATTGTTGTTTCCAAGTGTGGTAACTTGACTTAAGCTTGATTGATTTCATAAATAGGTAAAAATACACAAGACATGCCCTGGAGAGCTACAAGACTTGATTCTACATTTGGAAGAAGTCACTGGCTCAGTAGCTGTCGGGCAAATTGCACGAACTGTAATATTGTATCGTCCTCCTAGTCCCAAATTGAAAACAGAGTTGCAATAGTTTGATTGTATAATATTTTTTGTTATGCCAAGACCTTTCTATTTCAATTGAAGAGATTTTGATCTTCTTCCAAGAATACAATATGAGAACAGAGTTTCATTGATCTACAACAGAATGAATCTCTTCTATATTCTTTATACTTTTCCCTTGAGATGTATATGGTCACTTTCTGAGCTACGCAGCTTTCACTTTCTCATTGTATGGGCTTGTGTCTTCTGAGTAAAGTACACTGTCCCGTGATAGAAGGCGGAAAAGAGATAACGAAAACCGAGCCTGAAATAATTCATGTTAGATTTAAGAAGAGCAAAAGATGTGTAAAACTTGTGTTATGTGGTTTAGTAGGGATAGTAATTTTTACCCATTGGAATCCCACGAGAGCGTACCAGCAGCCTCTCAAGCCAAATCCTCCATTGCTCAGAAGCTTTATGTCACAATTGTAAACAATGTGAAGCAGAAATAGTTAGAAATCTCTGTTTTGGAATTCAGGAGAGTGATGAAAGATGATTGAGTACCATAAGTAGAAGCCCAGCAACAGCCAAGCATCCAGTCATTGACAAGCTAATATATCTCAGATCTCTTCCAGCCTTCATTTTACAGACAACATATTTAGTTCTTTTGCATTACAATGAAATTGAGGGGCACAAAAGGCTAATTTACCAGTAAGGTGCCTTCAAGACTGTGAGTACTTGGTGTGATGGATAAAGCAATAAAATATGGTATAATGACTTTGTGCATCTGTCACAATATGAAACAAAAACTGTTTAGAAACTCGTCATTTTTTAAAAATGTGTTACTGAGAACAGCAGATAGACAAATTCAAAGAGATAGGAATAAAAAGTATACCTCAAATGTGACAACCTTGTCCTGTGTGAAGATGCCAGGGAACAACCAAGGAACTGCTGTGCCAATGGTTCCAACTACTATTCCTAGCGTAGCACCAATGATAACAAGTGACTTCAGAAGCATTCTAGCCTAGAGGCAACAGTCAAAACAGAGTTTCTTTAGGCAACACTTAAAACTGATGTGTCAATAATTCCAGCCTAGTTGTTTTTTTTCTTACTTTAGGCAAATTGCGATTGATTCCAAATAACAACTCAGGCATAAAGGACTGTGCAGTTTGAGAGAGAGGCTCCCCCCAAACTGCACTCATGCTATATGTCTGAAGCATAACCTACAGACCAAAAAGAGCCAAAGAAGTTATAGAGAAAACTCAAATCAGGAAACATGGTTGGCGCCGCGGCGAGCTACAAAAGGATATACAACCTGGTGAGCAGCTATGACGCTTGTACCCATTGAAGTAGCAAAGTAGACAAGGAGCGTATAGAACAAAACCTACAGAGACAAAAACACACAAATCTCAGATAAGAAAGAGACGATCCTGTGGCAACTGAGTGTCTGTCTCTCAGTGAAGTAGTAACCTTTGATATCAAAGTTACAAAGACTGGGGCAGCAAGCCCAAAAATCGTCAAAAGTTCACTGAGAGAAGGAATACAAAATGAGAATGCGCTGTATCCTTTCTTGTTCAATGCGTCCATCATCATATAAGCTGCAACAACCTAAAACATCTCGCATTAAGACCATATTGTTTACTAGCTGATATGATATCGAACCAGACATGAAGATTTCAGGGTCAAAATCAGAAATTTTCTTGGAATTCTATAGATTTCAGCTTACTTGTGACACCATAGTTGCCCAAGCCGCACCTGCTATACCATAACCTAGAAAGATGCATAAGACCACATCACCAACACCATTAATGGCACTAGCAACTGCCAATGCCTTTAGAGGTCCCCATGAGTCTTTCATACCAAGACTAAAAAAATAAAATGAAAGAATGTTACAACAGAATAACAATGAAATAGAATCCTAGCGTGCTACTAAATCCCACAGTCTGAATTCTGCGATAATGCTGAAACTTTGGAAGTGCAAAAATGCAACATGCAGAGGGACATAGGGTATAGGGACCTTGCACTTTGAGCAACCCATCCAATTAGAACAGCTGGCCATGCTAAACCACGGATCTAATAATGGAAAAAATAACCATTAAAACAACGGAAGAAAGATGAAAGTGACATGCAAAAAAAGTTTTTGCCAAAAACTAATAATACTCAAGACTACTATTAGTGTGGATGGATCATGGAACGTAGTCTAACGTGTACATCTTCAGAATCATACTATTATTCTGTTCGCATACACACACTGAAAAAATTTACAACACAAAAGGATTCACCGAGATAGTGTACAAACCTGAACATATGTATTAGCTGCAGGGACAATACCAGCATTATTTACTCCTGTAAAAGCTGAATGAAAACTAAACAGTCAACTGCCTGTTGATTTACTACTAGTCACAAACTTGTTATTGATCAGAAAACAAAGATCTATTGTTACCAGTTAGTGCCCAGGAACCATACAGTCTTGTAAACACCATCATCGTGACTCCACAAGCTAACCCGATGAAAAGCAAGATTGAAATCTGATGTTGTACTTCATTTTTATCCTGCATATAAGCACTATTCAATTAGGAGGTCGCTGATCATATGCACTTAATAAATCCTTGATGTTGCTTATGAATAATGACTAAAAGATATGCCAAATTCATAGCTCCAGAATAATAACTGACCCGTCGAGCAAGAGCGGTGGCAACAAGATTTGAAGTCGCAACTGAGAGGAACATGAACGTATAACACAAATAATCACAGATGACGGTTGCAGGACCTGTTTCATCCAGAGGTGAAATTTGGATTACGATGACTCGAACCAGTGAACACAGCAAATGGAAGAACAATAAAACAAGAGAGTTTGCCCTCATTTATGAAACTTAAAGATCCTATTTTTCCTTCAGTATTCTAACACTTGATGTGCTTACATCAACAATGATCAGACAAAAATAAAAAGAAAGCTAAAGCAGTAACTTTTGGTAAGTTCAACACACAAGAATGAAGCACCATTAAATCCGTCATAAAAGGAAGCTCAGTGCGTTTCCAGCACATCACAAGAGATAAACACTCAAGGTTACACACAGAAGATGAAAAGCTCATCGCTTTGTTAGACAGAGACAAGCAAATAATTTTTAAAAAAAAGTCCGCAGAACAATGTATTCTAGTTTAAGTTGAAAAACCAAAACAATGAATGAGAACCAGCTAAACTAAGATTCTTCTATTGTGTGTATAGTGTGATAGTAGACAAACCTAAAGCAGCGAGTTCAATTGAGCTTCCTTGACCAATCACCGCCGTATCAATGAGACTCATCAACGGTCCACAAAGCCAAAGTCCAGCCGCAGGTCCAGTAAACATAACGATCTCTTTCATCTGTCCCCAAATATTCTGATTCGCCAAATCATCTTTCTTCACTTCTTCTATTTCCACTTCAGTCGAACCAATTACATCTCCTTGGAGCTCAATAACATCCTCCGTCGCCGGAGACATTGACCCATTTCCGCTTTCACCATTAACAACAAGCTCCTGATTCGGACTTACACAGCTTCTGGTAAACTTGTTAACATCTAGAGACTTTGATTCAGAAACAGAGCTCCTGAAACTTGGGAACTGAGGCTTCCATGACTGTAAAGTACATCGGAATGGTAACTTTGGTTTAGGAGAAATCGAAGAAACTGTGAAAGTTAGGGTTTTGCATTGAATTTGCATACTTTCTTCGTCTTCTTATTGGGTCAACAACAACAAAATTGAAATTGTGGCGTAAAAGTATTTCCCGTCGATTAACTGATAGAAAACAACAACGCACAACTCAAGTTTACTGGTTGTGCGATTGACTCTGTTTCATTATAAGCATTTGGTTAAAGGATTGGTAGAATTAACCGGTTAACCAAATTGAAGCCAAACCAAATGATTATTTTTATTTTTATTTTGCTACTAAAATTTAACGGCCCAAAAGCAAGGAGGCAGAAGTTATAAGAAAGAGACATTGATAAGACAATGTGTGATTGTAAACATGTCTAAATGTTAGTTTCATGTTGGAGACAGAGGACAAGAAATATGCATCGAGTCTGTCAGTATTGACCCTACTCTACTTTGTAAGTTTCTCTGACTGTTAATGCAATTTGTTGATCAACGTCACACATTAAACAATGGGATTTGTTAAAGAAACCCAATGGGCTTTTTATTGAGTCATGTAGATCTTAATGAGCCTACTAATATGTGTCACATTGACATGACAATCCCTTACCAGTGAGCCCAAGTGATTATTTTAAAAACCCAGAACCAATCACGTTATTAAATATACTTTCAATTTTAAAAATCAATATCTAATATTATTAATTTATTATTATATCATAATTATATATATATAGAAAGGTTGTACACAATCTCTTCTCAGCTTTGTGTATCTAATTTGATAATTACACAAATGAAAAAAAAAGAAAAAAAGCCTCTGAAACATTTAAACTTAGATTCATCAAAACCAAAAAAGAGAATGCAAAAGAAGTTTCCCTGTAAAGATAGTGTTGTTGCATGCCTAAAAGGTTCCTTACTTGATCTTGTATTCATTCTTGAGTATCTATGATCACGTTTCATTCTCGTGATTGTGTATGCTATTTACATCAATGCCTTCCTCCTTGCAACCAAACGAAACACTTTTAGAACAAATTGAGCCAATATTATATAGATAGATAGATAAGATACACATACATACTTGGTGATTAGATCCAGGTTCATAGTTGGAATTAAGATCAATCATATTATGATCATGATCACCATTTGCATTTGATTCTTGACCTCGACCAGATGAAACCTTTTGACACCGCAATCCAAGTGCATCGGCGTGATTAGGCTTATAACCTGGAAACTACAGTACAAAAAACAAACAATGTGTTAAAAACAATAACATCACAAAATAAAGAATGGTTGAAGATAGAAACCTCAATTCTCTGTCTAAGTAATAGAAAACGTTTATGTGTTCTCTTGCCACCAACATGTACAACCATATCACATTGTAGACAAAGGGAAGTACCATCTATCTCGCAGTAAAAGAAAGCTGTTCACACCATGTAAACAAAACATCATCTTAAAATATAGAGAGAAATTTCATTGGGACTTTAAAGATAGTAATACCAGGTGCATTTTCACATATGTCACATCTTGGTGCATTGCTTGGATCAGCTAAGCCTACACGTACATGTCTACTAGCCAACTTGTTGCACTTATGAACCTAAACAAAAAAAAACCAATCCTTTTAAAATTTTAGCAATAAACCTCAAAATTTCAAACTTTTGTTTTGGATTGGTTGAGTTTAAAAAAAAAGAGGTGCTAATCTAAGAGAGAAGAATTAGAGATAAAGTTGAATACTTTTTCGTCGCAGGAGCAACAGAGAGCAGCTTCGTCGGCGGCGCAGAAGACGATTGCAGCGGCGCTCTCACAAGCATCACACAAAATTCGCATTTTTTTAATTTTCTCAAACGATTAAATTTAGCATCTTTCGCGGCCAAACCCAAGTTCAGATTGTTGACTGCAGAAGAGGAGATTAATGGTTTGGATTTATGAAAGTATGAAGATGAAAAAGATATATATATATATGATGAAAGTTATTATCTCTGACTCTTGAGAGAAGGAAGCTGATAGAGTCAAGAGAGCAGCAGCTGCAGTTTGCAAAAGCAGAGCAACCAATATTATTATTATCTCAGCTGAGAGTAGTTTTTATATGTTTACTCGCTCTCTCCGTCGTTAGTTTTCTTTAACGAACCCATATTTAATAATTATTTCATATTTATGGAATTGTGCTGTTAAAATTTTATTCGACCATATATTTACACAATTAAAAAAAAAACTGAGTCATTTTAGTTAAGTTAATATTTATTTATCGATTATTACATGTAGGTAATTAAGGTTATCTAATGTAGTTGATGAGCCTGGTTTTAAACTCAAATTCATATTTTAAAATTTGTTTCATAATTAGAAAGTCAATCTAAACTAATAGAAAATGATAAAGTGGAATCAAAGTAAGGGGTGGTCAGAGTGTAGGGACCCAATGGTAAAAGAGAAACTTCAGTAGACAAAAGACTTGGTAAGTGCTGATATTGACAAGTTTGTTGTCTTATAGAATGTTCAAGTTCATGTCTTCTCGTCCATGCAAATGTCTTTTATATTTGGCAACTTATAATTAATTCCACGTTATTTATTTATTTATTGGTTGAACATAAATAGACTGTTACACGATAAGCTAGTTTTAGTAATGATTGTGAATATATAAATAACGGGGAAATATAAGAACCACACACGACACGAGACTTGAGAAAAAAACAAAAAAGGTAGGGTCAAAAATATTAGGAGCCATTGAAATTGGTGGACAATAAGTTATTGTCGTTTCAAAGTAGGTATGTTTTTGACTTCACATATAACATTTTTGCGTCGGTCCAATTAATGATATATAGATATTTATAGAGTTCAATAGATTTTTTAGACCTTGATTGATCTCGTTTGCCTCTCCTATAATATTTTCTTATAACACACACATATACTGTCCCGAGAGAACCACTAAGTTTGAGTACATGCATCTCTATTGGTGAATGGGCGGTGATGAAACATTCAAGAGTTTTCTCACACGACACGTGAAACTCTGATATTACCATGTTAATGTGAAATCATCTTGGTCCTTTTATCTCCCTGGTTCTCGCTTAACGTTGAAGAACGCATTCTCGATGTTCGATGTGTGTAATTTGGTCTTGAGTCGATTCTCAATAATAATGGGCTTTATGTGTAAGCCCACTAAATATATATACTTAATATAGCAATTTGTACAAGCCCACAAATTGTACAACTACAATTTGCAATTAATCTAGTTTGAATAAAACAAAATATAGCAATTTAGCTTGTATGACGATAATCTAAATGTTCTATACAACGTTTAAATCGGAACGTTATTTTAAATTAAATAGTAACAAATATGTACTTGATACCAACTTATAAACTGAGGTTCATATTATTATTACGTTACCAAGTAATTATACATTACATTGTATTTTTCAAAGATTTTTTTTGTTTCTTTTTTTCTTAAATTAGGTTCATTGATTAACACAATGAGTCTTAATTACGAGTAAATGTAAACAATATCTGTTGACGTAACTGGTGGAACAAATTTCATGTAATTAGTACCAATTCTTCATAAATTGGGGCATCTTTGTAAAAGTTTATGGAGTTAAGTTATCAAACCCATACATCGGTTTTAGAGTGTAGGGTAATAATACTTTGCACATGGATCATTAATTATAGGTAATTAGAGGTTATGGACTAATGGTTAAATGGCTTTTAGAGTCTCGACTTTATTTAATTAATTACGTTTCAAATAGTATTTTCAAATGATAAATGGACCGACAAAATTTGAAAAGCAATCCGTGATTTTCGCTATTTTACTAGTTTCACGTTTGTTCGGTAAAATGGTATGTCAGATATTTATAATATATGATCTAAAAATATTGTTTTTTAATAAATAAATATGATAAAAATGTTTATTTATTATAACAAGTCTCTCTGAGTGGTGGAGAGAGTCTCTAGAGCCCTTGGACTACGTACCTTTCAACGGCTGGCTATAATGCAACGGTCGTCATGCCACGTGTCAAAGTAGTAGTAACTGAGAAGTATCGAAATGAAGATAATAAAAAAAAAAGGAAAAGCCAGCGTGGCACGGTGCTTTCTCAGATTCCCGACAAAGTTTGTGAGGGTAAAATAGTAACTGCACAAGTATATTCGTTCCACCGCGTTCTCTCTTTTCGTTCGACAAATAGAAAGAGAGAAAGAGACGCTTGCCTACGAGATTTGCGGGACCAAATCAATACCAACATTGGTCCCTGATAGAGCTGCTGGAGGATTTTTAAGAGTGACGACGAAGCAGCTGCAGCAAGAAGATGGAGTAAGCAGCTCACCAAGGACCTTAATTCGCAGGTTCTAGGTTCCGATTCAACTGTTTTATCTAAACCTATTTTTCTCAAATTTTATCTTCGATTTCTGTTTTTTGGTTAGTCGAACAGTTCCTTGTATTACATTTAAATCGTTTCATTGAATTAAATTTTTCCCTATTCTATAGATCGAGATTTCCTATTTTTGGTAATATTAAAAATTAAGAATACATAGGCATTTAAATCAGGATTTTGCTTGATAGATTCATAAACTATTTCTGGTGGAGCTACTAAATACTCAAAACAAGTTATGTGTGTTTGTTAATGTTGAAATCTGTGGTGGATTTTTTCAGATTAGAGCTTCTGTGGACAGCATTACTTTGAAGAAGAAGAAGAAGAAGACAAGTCACAGGGTAATACATAATATTGATTTTTTATTATTCATTCATATATGAACAATAGAAAATTAGGGTTAAGTTTCAAGATGGAGATGCATTTTTGGATATATTTTATTAACATTATAATCAAATCAATGTTATGTTATTATTATATTATCACACGATTCTTTTAATGTTAATTGAGACTTTTGTTTTCATTAGTTACATTTTGAAAACTCAAGTGCACTGCTGAGAAAGACTTTTGAATAACAATTTTAAATGCTATCTGCTTTTGCGTGTGTAAGTTAACAACACTAATCAAAGTACTTGAAATATGATAACTTTTCCTTTTTCAGTTCTCTCTTTTCCATTAAAATATAGAGATGCGTTTCAATAGAGAAGGGTGGTTTGTGGTAGGCCCATTTCTTACTTATGTATTTTCACTAAAGAAGCTTTAGATTAATGAATGATACATGACTTCGTTTTCAAGTATAGTGAGTGGGTGACCACTTAATAAAAAAAAGTGGGTAAGCTTTTATTGTTTGTTGTTCGGTTAAAGGCTTGATCACCTTCTAAGTAAACTCTCTTTTGTTATTATTCTAATTACAAAATTCTTATTAATTAGTAATAACTAATAAGTCATCTCTCTTTTGGTTTCTTTTCTTTCTTTCTGTTTAAGCACTGTGTAGAAGAAACTTAGTACGTTGGTGTTTATCTTGCAGTGTTATTGACATTATGATTTTGTTTTATTGAGCTATTCAAATCTTTTCCTTTTGGGGGAACACTAAGGGATTTTCTAGGCATGTTTCTTGTTTCTGGGTTGGTAAGATGAGATGTATGAGCTTTATTATTTGTTGAAAGCTTTTAGCAGTCGTTAAAGTATGCATGAAATATAAAAATACATCAATCTTAAAACGAGTTATGGCTGCTTAAAGAGCTCATTGTGCATCATTGTGATTTTACCAGTGAGCAATGGGAGCAATTGCTGGAGAAGAGCTGAAGAAAATGGAGAAGACACAGGTGCATGTTGCCCGTGAGGAAAAGATATTGGTTCTGGTGAGACTGAGACCTCTGAACGAGAAAGAGATCTTGGCTAATGAACCTGCGGATTGGGAATGCATCAACGACACCACTGTATTGTACAGAAACACATTGCGTGAAGGCTCAACTTTTCCGTCCGCATACTCATTTGGTAAGAATCACGATGTTCTTTTGAGTTTATATATCTTATATGTACTTATTTCAACTTCAGTTTTGGTTTCTGCCAAACATTAATCAAGTATCTAGTGCTCATGAACACAAAAATCATATTTGTCATCCAAAATTATCTTGTTCGGTAAAATATTGTTGTTCTTTTGCAGATAGATTTTAACCGTTCTAATCTCTTCTATAAGCTTATTTCGACCTGTGAATTTCACACTTGTTCATCACATCCATGAGTTGATTTGGATGCCATTTTCTCTTTTCACATTTTGTTGACAGATAGAGTTTACCGAGGTGATTGCCCAACTAGAGAAGTTTATGAAGATGGCCCCAAGGAAGTTGCTCTCTCGGTTGTCAAAGGAATCAACTGTAAGCTTCCTTGATTATTATAACTACTTAGACATCGATGGCATAACTAAACGACTAAATAATTATTGTTTTCCAGCTAGTATTTTTGCGTATGGTCAGACGAGCAGTGGAAAGACTTACACCATGTCTGGTATAACTGAGTTTGCTGCGGCTGACATATTTGATTATATATTTAAGGTACTGCCTGAAATTAGTCTGATTCTCTCATACTACTTTGAAATGTATTCCTCTTTTTCACTAATTGGTATTGACGCTGCAGCATGAAGATAGGGCATTTGTTGTGAAGTTTTCGGCTATAGAGATCTACAATGAGGCCATCCGAGATCTTCTCAGCCCGGATAGTACACCACTGAGGCTACGGGATGACCCTGAGGTGAGAGATAGTTGTTATATCCTTGCTGCAATCTTTTTAGTTATAATCTTATGTGACTCTTGTGTTTTTTCCCTCATTTAGAAAGGGGCGGTTGTTGAAAAAGCCAGAGAGGAAATCCTGAGAGACTGGAATCACTTGAAGGATCTTATATCCATTTGTGAAGGTAACAGTCTCAGAAAGTCCACCCATTTTCCAATTTCCATTACAACGAAACAGCTGACAGTTATGGAGTTTTCTTATGATTTGCAACTCAGTTTATTCTATATAAAATGTTCTCTGAAAAATATCTCTCGTCATGTTTTTGTACTTGATGTTCTTATTGCAGCACAGCGGAAGATTGGTGAAACCTCATTAAATGAGAGAAGTTCAAGATCTCATCAAATCATCAAACTAGTACAGCTCTTTTCTATCACTGGATCGAAGGCACAAAGATTCTCCTTTTTTTCTTTCTCAGTGCCCTATCTAAATTAATAAATTTTTGTAGACAGTTGAAAGCTCTGCTCGTGAGTTCTTAGGGAAAGAAAACTCAACCACTCTCATGGCGAGTGTGGTACGTATTCATCTGCTTTACCTACTTTTGGGTCTTTAGGTTCTAAGCTTTGCCAATCATCTTGTTTTTGTTCATTGTTTCTCATGTACAGAATTTTATTGATTTGGCGGGGAGCGAGCGCGCATCGCAGGCCTTATCAGCTGGTGCAAGACTTAAGGAGGGTTGTCATATCAATCGAAGTTTGCTGACTCTAGGAACCGTGATACGCAAACTAAGGTGTGGAAGTGATA
>KE157913.1:0-14070 GCA_000411055.1 Leavenworthia alabamica
TGGCGGAAGCATGCGTGGATGAGATAGCACAAACTATAAAAGAGGTTTTACCAAATCCAAATAGAGCTCCTGCATCGTATTTTGAGATAAACAAGTTAACTCGTGTGCTTGGTCTACTTGTATACAAGATTTATGTTTGTGAGGATAATTGCATGCTCTTTTGGAAAGATGATGGAGAGCTAATACGTTGTCAGTTTTGTGATAAAGATCGATATCATCCTAACAACGGAAAAGGTGAAAAAAACCTAAGCAAAGAATGTATTACTTGCCAATCATAGAGAGATTGAAGCGGTTGTACCAGTTAAAGACGACTGCATCACACATGAGATAGCATGCAGAGGATATAAACGTAGAAGGTGAAATGCAGCATCCATCCGACGGATTGGCATGGAAACATTTTAATGAGGTATATCCAACTTTTGCTGCTGAAAGTCGCAACGTTTATTTAGGATTATCAATAGATGGGTTTAATCCTGTTGGTATGAATGGGAAAGCTCATTCACTTTGGCTTGTGATTGTAACTCTTTATAATCTACCTCCTAGTATGTGCAGGAAAAGAGATTATTTCTTTTTATCCATACTCATCCCAGGGCCAAAACATCCGAAGAAAAGTTTAGATATCTACCTCCAGCCGTTGATTGAAGAGCTACAATGTCTATGGAATGATGGTGTCCAAGCATACGATGTATCGAGAAAACAAAATTTCACGATGCAAGCTGCATTAATGTGGACAATCAGCGACTTTCCAGCATATGGAATGTTGTCTGGTTGGATGACGCTTGGTCGTTTAGCATGTCCGTATTGTTTAGATGATACCAAATCATTTTGGTTACCTAACGGAAGAAAACATAGTTGGTTTGATTGCCACATATGGTTTTTGCCATCTAACCATCCTTATCGGTGAAATGTTCAGGCATTCTTACGAGGTAAAGCAATAAGAGATGCTCCACCGCCATGGCTGACCGGAGAAGAAATTCTTCATGAAATAATAAACAACATTGAGGGGTTATCACGGACGGTCGACTGTGGAGGTAACGGACACGATAAGCCAAGTCGAACAATTGATGGTTATGGAGTTGATCATAATTGGGTCAAAAAAAGTATATTTTGGGAGCTGCCTTATTGGAAAAATCTGTTGCTTCGTCACAATCTTCATTTCATGCACATCGAGAAGAACTTTTTTGATAATCTTATAAACACAGTGTTGAATGTTCCTGCAAAGACAAAAGATAACCACAAATCAAGAATGGATCTATCATAATTATGTAAGAGACCCGATTTACATATGAAAGATGATGGAACGATGCCCGTGTCGATATTTAGATTGTTAAATGAAGGGCGAAAAAGGTTTCTCTTATGGCTAAAAAATGCAATCCGGTTTCCAGATGGATATGCATCAAATTTTAGTCGTTGTGTTGATGAAAATCAATGGAAGTTATCAGGAGTGAAAAGTCATGATTGTCACGTCATCATGCAACGACTGTTGCTATTTGCATTCTCGGAACTCCTTCCAAAAAATGTGAACACAGCTATCATAGGAATATTATGGTATTTTATTTTAATTATATTAAATGATGCAATGTTAAAGTAATTGTTTTTCGCTCTGTACATGTAGATATTGCACTTTTCTTTCGAGATATATCAGCTAAAACGATAAGAAATAAAGATATTTCCCTTCTCAAATAAAATATTGCGGTCAAACTATGTAATCTGGAAAAAAATTTTCCTCCATCATTCTTTGATGTTATGGAACATCTACCAGTGCATCTACCTGATGAAGCTGCTTTAGGAGGTCCAGTCCAATATAGGTGGATGTATCCATTCGAGAGATATATGTATCACCTGAAAAAGAAGGTGAAGAACAAGACACATATAGCTGGTTCAATTGTTGCATAATGTTTGACTGAAGAAATATCAAGTGCAACATCAAACTATTTTGCACGTGAAGAAGTTATTGAGGAATCAACAACAAGAGATATTCGTTTTACATATGTATATCCAGATATACCAAACATCTTCTATCATGAAGGTCGAGTAGGTGGAAAAACCATACATGGATGGTTTACTGATGATGATTATAACGTGCTCTAGACATTTATGTTGCTAAATTGCGTCAATTTTGAGCCTTATGAAAGGTAAGTACTATTATTATATTTCAGACAATCAAATATAATTATATAACTAATATTATTCTTATTTTTAAACAAATATATAGGATGTTTGAAGAAGATCTGACACAGCAAAATCCAGAAATTACAACAAACGAAATGCAAATGGCGAAAGACAAATATTTTGCTAAATGGTGAAAGATTATGTGAGTTTAATTTATACATGATATACAAGTTATAATTATTAAATATTATTTTTATCTTGTGACATAATCTGTGACTAATTAGCAGATTAACGATGCCACCGAATCATACGAATTTCCATTATGGATGTTAGATTTTGCCCAAGGTCCGATACGTAATTACACATCATAGTCTATCTATAACTCCCGGGGATACTGTTTTCACACTCACAACCATGGTGAAACAAAGAGAACTCAAAATTATGGTGTATGTGTCTGTGGGTCAACAGATACAGATTATTACGGACTGATACAAGAGGTATTGATGATCGAGTACCAGGGTGCTGTTGGACTAAAGGCTATGGTGTTCACATGCAAGTGGTTTGATACAATAGAAGGTCGTGTAATACGAAAACATCCATCATAAATCATCGATGTGGCACCGAATAGACAATATGAAAAATATGATCCATTCGTATTATCTAGTAACTGTGATCAGGTATGTTTTATTCCTTATCCATGTTTGTGTCGACGTAGTTCAACAAATTGGTGGGTTTGTACAAAAGTAATGCCTAGAGGGATTCGTGAAACATCAGAAGTTGCTTTAACTGCTTTACAAGACGATACGCAAAACCATGTTGTCACACCAACTCCAATCATTCGAGTAGAATCACACGTCGTTGGCGATGATTCAGATTTTGATTTATCTCCAGTGCAATGACCAAATGACCATTACATATCAGAAGATGAATTAGATAATTCTATTCATGATTCTGATTCTGACTCTAGTTAAGAATATGTTTAAATGTCATATGCGTAGGTCAAAATTTCGGTAAAGTTTTTTAACCCGATTTCTTCTTCTCTCTTTCATATCTTTTAGAAGAAATACGGTTTTTCTTTGTTTGATCTTGATTTTTATCATAAGTTTGTTTACCATGTACTATTTTTTAGCAATATATATATTTTTTGTTAAAATATAAAAAAAAACAAATTGTAAGACTAAGCCACGATTTAAAAACATGGCATTGCTTTTTGCCACGATTTTAAACGTGGCTAGGTCGTGGCTAAGTCATTAAAGTTAACCATTCTCGTTTCACACTTCACTTAAAACACTTAACAAATTTTTAGCAACCTAATAAGTCGACCATGTCTGACCCGCGACTCCGTCCCACTTCGGCCCCGGAATCCAGCCGCCGGCAGCAGAGACCTGCCATTTCGTCTCCAGATCCTCGTAAGTTTTCGGTTTCTGGTTTGATTTCAGCGATTTCTCGTTGTCTTTTTCTGATTTGTGGATATATTTAGGGTTTGGTTCCGCCTTTGAGATCTAGGTTTTATTTGACGCGATTACTGTCTGTAAAGTGTGTTAAGGTTTAGATTTGAGTATATGTTCAATTGGTGGTTTAATTTCATGGTTGTGTTTCGTTTTTGTGATTTTCTGTTTGAGTTTCGATTTCTAAATTTAGGGATTAGCTGCTGCGATTTTACAATGCTTTGTCTTCTGTTTTGTTTTGTTTTGTTTTGTTTATATTTAGATTTTGTCTCAGTAATCACGATTTGCATTTAAATTTAGAGATTTAGGGATTAGATTTTGTCTCAGTTTGGAGAATGTTAAGTGTTGTTAGTTTTCTGAATTTTGTTCTGAAACTCACTGCTTGTCTCACTTTAGTTAAGTGTAGATTTTTTGAGTCTGGTTCTGAACCTCACTGTTTGTGTAATAAAATTGTTATTTTTTGGTTTTGTTTTCGTTTCAAACTTGTTGGTTTGTGTTTTGTGTTTCAGATTGCAACGTTTAGTGTTCAAAATTGTTATTTTTTGTCTCAGTAAACACAATGTGCATCTATCTTTGTTGAACTAGCTTCTTTTTTTAAATGCTCTGGTCAATAACTCTCATTTGTTGGTTTCTGTTTGGTTAATATCACTCACTGATTATTGGTTTGTGTTTGGTGAATCTTAAGTGTAGTCATTGATTATTTGGTTCTGTTTGGTGAATATCACTCATTGATCATTGATTATTGGTTTCTGGTTGTGTTATTTGTTTTTAGTGTTCTATCTTGGTTTGTGTTTGGTGATTCTTTTTAAAAGTGTTGGTTTGTGTTTGGTGATTCTTTTTTAAAGTGTAGTGAATATCACTCAACTTTATCAGGTTGTTAAGTTAAGTGTAGACTCACTTAACTAGTTGATTTTCTGTTTGTATTTTGTATCTGTTTGTCTTTCGTATCTACTTGTACTTCGTTTATGGTTGTGTTTCGGACCTTGTTGTGTTTCATATAATGTTGATGAATCTTGTTGTGTTGTTTGTGGATTGTGTATACTGACACATGTTGTTTGTTTCGTTTTGTTTTGGAGAATTGCCATGCCGAGTGCCCCCAGGTTCTGTAGGTTCTGTGAGTAGAACACCAGCAGATGCTGTAGGCGATCTGACTGCAACGCCAACAAGAGCTGTAGGTAATGTGAGTTCACTGCCACCAGGAGCTGTTGGGTTTGTCAGTGCGGGGTCTTCGGCTGGAAACAACTACAGCCATCTATCTCTAGATGCATTGATGAATGCTCCATCTAGAGAATCTCAGCCACACCTCCACCCAAAGAAACTTCATGGTGCTTTATGGTGAGTGACATACTACAATGTTTACATATATCTAATATGTTCTAACCGAATGTTCTTTTTCTCTCTCAGGTTTTGGGATTGATCCATGTGTGTGTAAGTTCATCCGCACCACCTTGGAAAAACATTTCATGGGACCATGGAGGAGCTGGAAACATGTTCAAGAGACGGTCTATTTCCTTTGGTAAAGGGAGATAATGACTTCCATTGCTGAGCGCATAAGCAAGAAGAAGAGGAGCAATCAAAAACCCAAGTTCATTGGCGAGGATGATTGGAATATCCTGCTGGAGTATTGGGCAACGAAACCTGCAAAGAAGAAAAGCAAGTCAGCTGCTGAAGCCCGTAAATCTAATAATGATGGCTTAGGAGTACACAAACATTCTGCAGGTCCTCAAGCTTTTACAAATGTCGAGTATCATATGGTAAATAATTTCTTCTCCCCTATATTTTGTTTTTCAATTCTGTATATTTAGTTACCAATTGGTAAACCAATTACTTATGCTTCCTCTACATTTTTTGCAGATGGTTGAGGCTGGTTCAGATGAACCGCCACCATATACTGAACTTGTGCGGCGAACACACACACGGAAAGATGGAACATTCATTGATCGAGCTGATTCAATTGTGGTTGAAGTGGAGCAAGCTGCTACTCAGTTTACAGATGAGGATGACTCTCCCAATGACATTAGCCAGACAGCCTCATCTATTCCTACTCACATTTTAATTAACAAAGAGTATATTAAGGTAACCAATTCTTTTCCTTTCTCCACTTGATCTGCTTTCTAAAAAAATTTCATTACATAATACTTTTCTTTTTTTGTCTTTCTATGTAGCGTGGTAAATGCAAAAAAGGAAATATATATGGAATAGGGAGTGTGCAGTACAAAGACCTCAACCCAGCTGAGAAACTCACCGCTAATCTAAAACAAAACCTTGATGTGGATATGCGGCTGGATGCTCCGGAGTCAAACTGCAAGTCAGTCAGGGAAAATGTTGAAGCAGTTAAGGAGGACATTGTAGGGATGAAGGAAGAGTCCAATTCTGGGATTAACACTGTGAAGGAGGAACTATTGGCAACAAGAGTTGCAATGAATGCAATTCTGAAGTCTCTCGGGGTCAACATTGAACAGGTTAATGTTTCCTCCTCTTTTTATTCTTTCATAAAAGTTTCTATCATTGTCTGTTGTTGTTAGACATAGCATCGGATCAGAAGTTGGTTTTTGTATTTAGCCAAGTTTTCTTAGGTTACATTTCTTTTGTACTTGTTTATTCTGATTATGAGTTCTGGTAGAATTCTTTTGATTTTATTTTGTTGGTTATTGTTTCTTTTTTTTGGTATTTACATGTTTGAGTTTGTCACAAACTTACAGAATTTTGTTTTGTTTTCCTTCAGCCCTCTGTTCCTACTACAGCCCATGTTCCTGCTTCACCCTCTCTTCCTGCAACCAACTATGAAGGTGCAACCTCTAATCAAGCAGCAAGACTACATTCAACTTCTACTCAGAAGCAGCAACAACACATACTCCATCACCTTCGGAAACCTCCAAAAACCAGAGGGACATAGATAAGTGGTGTGAAGCCCTAGGTTTGTAGAAGTTGTCTTTGATTGTGGAAAAAACTTAGACTTAGCTACTTTATGAACTTAGTTAGGCACTTGAGTTCATTAGGTATCTAAGACTTAGGTTTTAGAATAGAAAGGATGATGTGCACTTGTGTTCTTTTGGCTTGTAGAAATTGTTTGGCTAGAACTTGGTTTTGTGTTCTTTTGACTTGTAGAAATTGTTTGGCTAAGTTTACTGTGGACTATAGAATTGGTTTGATGATGTGTTGTTGGATATGTTTGTAAGAGATGGACTTTAATTTTGGTGTAATTTGAAATGAAATGAATGGTTTTTGTTGTTGTAACAACTTGCCACGAAATAAATCATAGCTTTATCGTGGCTAAATTGCCACGAACCCAAACGTGGTTATTTCGTAGCAAGTAGCCACGGAATATAATGTGGCTACGAAGCCACGAAGCAGCCGTGGCAAGTTCGTGGCTACGTAACCACGAAAAGCCACAAATTGTTTTAGCCACGACGCTATAGCCACGGAAATATTTCGTGGATTTTCCGTGGCTTTTCTCTGTATAGCCACGAAATATTGCCTATAGACGCTGATTTTACTAGTGCAAGAAAAGACTCAGCATTTGTAGGATAAAAATAACTTTCACACTAACTGAGACTATAGCTTGTAATATTACAGATATTAATTTACCTTTGTCTATCTTTTGATTCCATAGCTTCTTCTAAATGTGTCATCTCTTTGTGTGCATTTCTCCACTCCATAATCAGCTTCTTAGATACTGAGTGATTCGAGAAAGCTTCACCAAATCTCTCAGACTGTTCCTCCACAACCGAACGGTCAACTCTGTAAAAAACCGGAATCACAGCAACACAAGTTTTGTCATGTTGCCGATCTAAAACTTCCACGAGCATACTCATATTGCTTTTAGAAAAGGCATATTTTTGTGAAAGAACTAACATAAAGACTTTGGATCTCTTTATTGCAACCAGAGTTTTTTAGATAAGTATTCACTACTTCCTTGTGATATATTGTTATCGTCGTCTCCTACGATGACAGATATGTTTTTGCGGCGAAAAGCAGCAGAGAGGTGGCTGACGAAGGAGTAGTTTATGTTGTCTCCACCGCAACCAATAAAGACATCGGTTGTTATCAGTTCTTGTTTTTTGCTCTCTCTTCTTGATCTAAGATTTTAATCTGAGTTTTATTAATTAATTTGGAAATAATTATTAGATGAAACTGTTGTTGAGTGTTGACTTACAAGATCGGATCAATGATTCAAGAGATCTAAGGAAAGCCAACTATTTAGTTATA
Source organism: Leavenworthia alabamica (assembly GCA_000411055.1). Taxonomy (NCBI): domain Eukaryota; kingdom Viridiplantae; phylum Streptophyta; class Magnoliopsida; order Brassicales; family Brassicaceae; genus Leavenworthia; species Leavenworthia alabamica. The sequence continues at coordinate 7,770 of KE157913.1, forward strand.
TCTGTATATTTATTGGTATAAATATTATAAGTAGAAATAATAAACATTATATTTTAATCTATGAAGGTAATAAATTTACTATTTTCATAATTTCTACAATATATTTTTATTAACTAATATAATATTAGAATAAATTTAAAATTGTAAATATTTATAATAACTAAAAATATTTTCTTAATATATATAACAAATTTAAAAATATAATAAAATTGATATGCTAAAATTTATAAAATATTTGTGGCCAACGCGAATGCCTTTTTTTAACTTTTTCTAATTTGGAATACAAATCGTGGATCAATGTTTTAAGTAGTCGATAACATTAAATAACAAGTGTTAGTGATGTAGCAATGAAAGTTATATTCCACCTACATATATATTGTAAAATGGAGATGGCTGTTTCCTTAACAATGAATATCGCATAGAAAAATTAGATCTTATTTTAAACGTAGACGGTCATGGTTTTAACTTGTAAACATTATTGAACAATATATACAATCGTAAGGAATCTCAAATAAATGTACAAATTCCTTAAATGGAATCAATCATATATTATAGACGAGATACGCTCTCATAATATACAATGGGTATAGTCAATGCTCAAAAACTAGCTAGGTGATATCAATGATCCAGTTCACAAAATGTTTCCATGAATCTATATAATATCCAAAAACAAAAGATCACAGTCTCATCTTAATTTTTCATTTAAAGTCAGGCAAGAATGAAGACAAATACTACAATGAGTAAATCTCCTTGAATTTCAACAGTTTCTAAAACTAAGTCTGAGTCTTTACAGTAGATTCATCTTGTGACATTGCATTAATTGTTTGAGGCAAAGTAAAATTCAATAAAACACAACACAGGTTTTGTATATTTGTTATTTCACTATTCCTTATAAATAAATCATCTTCTCTTTATTTTCTCTAACATGTGTAGTTTCTATTATTGACCTTTTTATTTTGTTCAACCAGCGAATTCTGTTTGTTTTTAATCTTAGATGGCATATTCTTGTTAGATACACATACGTAAATACGTAAATTATTGTCTTAAAATACTAATCTAAGACATCATATGCGCCTAAAATGCGGGTCAACTAAAGCAATATTACAATATAGATTATATTTCAATATAATGAGAGCTAAATATATAACATAATAATATATATTATATTTGAATCGTATTGATTGTTGTAATTACCATCCAACTCACAACCCAAAACCATATAATGATAGTGGTTTTTAAGACAAGCGAAGAGATAAAGACAAAGAAACCATTGACTTTGGACAATGTGACATAGGATTATTCAATAAATTAAGAAAAAAACTATAAAACTTTATTTTCATTTCACATGGTCGAATTATTCCTCGAACATTGAAGAAAAAAACAAAAACATCATTCGTCACTACAGATTTGACATGTCTCAACCAAAACCAGACGTCTTTCTCTGTTTCAGAGGAAAAGACGTACGAGAAGGATTTGTAAGCTTCCTTGTAGCTGCACTCAAAAAGAAATCTATAAACTACTATGTTGATTACGAAGAGATGAGAGGTGAACGTACTAAAATCTTCTTTCAAAGGATTGAAGAATGTATGGTCGTTCTTGTGATATTTTCACAGAACTTTATGGATTCAGAATGGTGCACTAATGAAATTGTCAAGGCTATGGAGACAAGAGGACCTGGTAAAACTATCATTCCTATCTTCTACAAAGTCAGCATTGAAGATGTGAAGAAGAAATGGAGTAATATTAAAACCAAGTTTTTATTCACAAATTATCTTGGTTTGGAATATCAAAAAATTGCGTAAGTTAAATAATTCACGTATAAATAAAAATTTGAGAATATATATTTATTTTTTGTTGAATTAATTACAATTTTGAATATAATTTTACATATTATTCAAAAAAATTAGTTACGAATTTTTTTTTACAGTCATAACGAGTCGGATTTTGTAGTCAAGATCGTGGATGAAGTGTGGAGAACATTGACCACATTAAAAACAAGAAAGATAGAGAAGAATGGTTTGAAAAGAGAAGGATGTAAGCAGAAGACTACTACGACTACAACTACTATTACTTCGTCTTTGTTTGGGATCAAACATCGTGTGCATCAATTGAAAGAGAAGTTAAAAATGGATCGACATGAGGAGACTCGTGTGGTTGGAGTTGTTGGGATGAAAGGTATTGGGCAAACAAAGATTGCGGAGATGTTGTTCAGGGAGATGAAAGGTGAGTCCTCTAGAAGTTCTTTCTTCAAGAACCAATACCCCAAGAAAATGGAGAAAGCCAAGAAGTTAAACTTGTTGTTAAAGACCTTCTTGCAAAGTATTTTCAAGAAGGGTAATGTGTATTCAACGATAACTGAAAAGACTACTCATGAAGATGTGAAGGAGCATCTACTTGAAAACATACTTCTTGTTGTCTTGGATGACTTGAGAAGCAAGGAAGAGATAGAACATCTCTTAGGAGATGGCGGATGGATAAAAAAAGGGAGCAAAATAGTTATCCTGACAGGTGACAAGTCACATGTCGAGGGACTCGTGGATGATATCTACGTAGTCCCTGGTTTGAATGAGAAGGAAGGGTTAGATTGCTTGAGACATCACGCTTTTGGATCCGCCTCATGTTCGGCCTTTGCGGAAGGAGAATATTTGACATTATCAAGAAAGTTTGTGGATTACGCTAGAGGAAACCCTTCAGCTCTTATGTTACTCGGCAAGGATCTTCGGGGAAGAGACTTGTGTGAATGGAGTTCTATATTTGACTCACTCAAAAAGAATCCAAACAAGAACATTCAAGATCTATTGACCTCATGTTATGACAGTCTTACTGAGCAGCAACAAGACGCATTTCTTGATATAACATGTTTTTTCATATCACAAGATCACAAGTTTGTGAAGGCAATGGTGGACTCACCATGTACCTCAGATGATAGAAGCATAGTTAAAGTTCTAGCTGACAAGTTCTTGATTGAAATCTCAAGCGGCCGAGTAGAAATGAATGGTTTATTGTATACTCTAGGGAGGAACCTTGGTTCTCAAGACCATTACAAGAGGCTATGGAACCAAAAAGACATTATCAATGCCTTAGAGAATAACCTGGTGAGAGACCAAACTTATATTCTTCTTTTGTATTTAGCTTCATTCTAACATTGTTTTGTATATAACCAAAATGGTTCACAGGAAGGTGTTAGAGGTATATTTCTGGACATATCTGAAGTAACCAAGAAGAAACCTTTACGAAATGAAGCATTTGTCGACATGAACAAACTCCGGTACCTCAAGATTTATAGTTCTTGTACTAATGTCCTTGAGTCCAGAAGCAATTTAACCATCCGAAACGGACTTAGATTTTCACTAGAAGAGGTTCGGTCTCTTCACTGGTTTGAATTCCCTTTGAAGGAACTTCCAAGTGACTTGGAACCCAAGAATCTTGTTGACCTCAAGCTTCCTCATAGTCAGATAAAACGTCTTTGGCCCGGTCATAAGGTATGTTCTAGGGCAACTTTAGTAGGATCGGTCCAAGCATTTCGGATGTTTTACATGAAATTTTTTCATTTTGTCTAAATATGTCTCAAAAATTTTATATGCTTAAAATATATTTTTAAATGCACAAAAATACAATTTTAATTTATATAAAAATCTAACAAAAACTACTTTCATAAAATCATATAAAAAAATTTTAAAATTTTAGTTTAAAATATATCAATAAATTAAAAAAATATAAAAAATGCTTATAAACTATTGGATGTCTTAAACGACACCCTAGATAACCTACCATCAGGTTTGGGCCTGAACTTTAGGGAAGTCTTGTTTTATTATATACCCTCTGATCTATGTGTTTTGTTTTTCAGGATGTAACAAACATAATGTGGGTGGATCTAAGTCATTCAGTAAACCTTGTAGACTTGTCAGGTTTATTAGGAGCTCATAATCTCCAAAGATTGAATCTTGAAGGCTGCACAAAACTGACTATTCTACAGAAGAAGGTAATAGAAACTATGACAAGCCTTGTTTGCTTAAACTTGAGAAGCTGCACAAGTCTTGTCTTTCTCCCAGAGGTTAATCTTAAGTCTTTGAAAACACTTATACTAAGTGACTGCTCAAGCCTTGGGAATTTTCAAATGATTTCAGAAAATCTTGAAGCTCTATATTTGGATGGTACCTCATTAAAAGAGCTTCCTGAAACTATCCAAAATATGACTAAACTAGTCATATTGAACTTGAAAGGCTGCAAAAAAGCTAAAGAATCTTCCTGATTCTCTTGGATATCTACAAGATCTTCAAGAAGTGATATTTTCGGGTTGCTCAGTGCTCCAAAGTTTTCCAGATGTTATAAAGAACATGAAGAAGTTGCGGATTCTATTTCTTGATAGAACTATAATGAGCCAAGTTCCTCAATTGTTTCCTTCTTGTAGAATGAATGGTTTGCCATTGCTACGACGGCTTTGCTTAAGCGGAAATGGTGAGATCAAAACCCTTCAAGCTCATATAGGTCTACTTTATCATCTCAAGTTTCTTGACATGAAAGATTGCAAGAATCTTGAATCTATTCCAACACTTCCACCAAACCTTGAGTGCTTAGATGCTCATGGTTGTGACTCCCTAACAACAGTAGCTAGTCCATTGGCTTTTCTTAATATGAGTGATCAGATCTATTCCACATTCATTTTCTCCAACTGCAAAAATCTGTATGAAGCTTCAAAGAGCTCTATCATATCTTACATTCATGAAAAGAGCCAGTTGATGTCTAGTGCCCTTAACCGCTACAATTTGGTATCTCCCTCTTCTCAGTCTATATATATCAGTTTGTTTATATTCGTTAGATTCGTTTCAATCTGTTATCCACTTTGATTTACTTTTAAAAATCGAATATTTGTAATTTTACGAAACAAATTAAATATTATAAATTTAGTATTTATCAAAACCAAACAAATATCAAATATTAAAATTTTAATATAATGATAGTCGTTTCGGTTTGATATATCTATAAATTTAAAATTTTATGCATTAGACTATTTATGAAAAAATTATGTAATTTTAAATAAAATACTATCATTTAAGATAAATTTTAATATTTTTTATAAATCTTATTTTATAGTTTCTTTAAATTTATTAGGCAACTGATCTAATATTCTCAAAGTATTTAGATTTTAGCGAATATTCTAACTACAAATTTTCGTTTGAATTAGATAATTAATGATTCGAAAAAAACGAAACTAATATTCGCTTTGCATCCAACCCTAGTATTAACTATATCTTTTGGCAGTATTCTGTTATGGAACCTTATACTGGAGCTAGCTTTCCTGGATGTGAAGTGCCTGAATGGTTCAGTGACCAAGCTTATGGATCAGAGATAGAGATAGACTTAGCTACACATCTAAGTGAAACCCGGATTATCGGTGTAGCTTTATGTGTTGCTATCTCATTTCAAGACTACCATGAACAAATCAATGGTTTCTTAGTGAAATGCACCTGCCAATTCAAGAATGCAAACAGGTATTTAACCAAGTCTCTTAGCTTCACAGTAGGAGGTACTTCAGTATCAGGGATTGAGCCACGCAAGATTGTTTCAGATCATGTCTTTGTTAGCTACACAAGCTTGTTGGAGATGAAGAAACAGAGTGAAGCAGAGGATATGGTGTATAGGTCTAGTAAATCTTGCCTTAAATTTGAGTGTGAGTTGGTGAACTGTATTAGAGAATATATTACCGTTAATATATTTATTCATAATCCCTCTGATTACGTCTTCATAACATCTGTATATTCACTTTCCTTTTGATGTAAACTCACTCTTGTATATAACTGAGTCAATATCTATCAATACAAAATACAATTATTCTTTACTCTAATATGGTATCAAGAGCAGGTTAAACCTAAAATTTTTTTTCCTCTCATCTCTTTCTCTCTGCTTCTCTTCGCCGCCCACATCTTCTTCTTTTTATCTCTCTGCTTCTTCATTCACTCTTTTATTATGACCTCTGAATCAACAGCTGAAAGGACTTCTGTGTTTAATGCACAAGATCCCCAAAGCACTCTTCTCTCTGTTAACATGTCATCTGTGACAAAGCTTACCACTCAAAACTATATTATGTGGGCAAGGCAGGTTCGTGCCCTTCTTGAAGGTCATGAGCTCCAACACTTCATTGACTCCTCAGATTCAATTCCGTCACCTACTGTCATTGTTGATGGTGTTGTATCACCAAATCCAGCCTACTCTCCTTGGAGAAGACAAGATCGACTCCTTTACAGCTCACTCATTGGAGCTATCTCTTTATCGGTACAATCGGTGGTTTCTACGGCAAATA
>KE157913.1:25545-44305 GCA_000411055.1 Leavenworthia alabamica
ATAATTTTTTATTTTTTAATTTAATTTTATAATTATTTTTAAATTAAAACGAAGCGAATCAAATATTCGCAAATAGTCCAGATTTTAGCGAATATTCGAAAGTCCGAATATTCGTTTATTTCGAAGCAAATCGAATCACAAATACTTTCAAAATTTCGAATATTCGATTCGTGCTAGTATTTACAAATAAAATTTACTTTCCTTGTTTTTATATGGTACATATATATTTTTTGTGGATAACAGATTTTTTGGATGATAGATATATTTTACAGGTGACAAATATAATTTACGGATATCAAATATTCTTTTATATTTGGGCAAATTGGACAGTCAAGTCAAGTTCAGGAAATAGTCTTCAATTTCGGGAATACCATTATTTCCGATACAACACCGTTTAAGAGATGAGATTGGTTAAGCCCAACCCAAGAGGCATTTCATGGATGTTTTCACTTATCTCAGTACTTGGGGTTTTATTTCTTGTGAGAGACGCTATTACTAATCGATGATATCGACTTATTTTAATCTGTAAAACTAACTTCCTCGTGTACTTGTAGATTAATCACAGTGCCCAAAACTCCGAACATATCTTCGAACATTTTTGGTAGACTTGTAGCGCGACTAAGTAAAACTCAGTTTCAGTTCAGACACATTTGGGTCTCTGTCCGAGTCAGGTGAAACAAGAATTACTTTTCTTATACCCTAAGGAGAAGACAATCTCCAAAACTCGTGGAGACTAAAGACAAAATAGAGAGATAATTAGAATCTATTTACCTTCTTGTACTGAAACCACTTGTTCCTTCATCATTTTGTTTAAGACGCATCTGATATAACTCACTTGCACTTGTCCTTTTGGTAACCACCGGATGAAGCAGTTTCAACGTACTGCTCGGCCAGTTTCTTGATCTTGTCGCCTTCTTTGATCAAGAAGTTAGCACTCTTGGCTTTGCTATGATACTTCATTACTTTCTCTGTGGTTTTTGTCACTGCCCATCTGTATTGTTCCACGTTTATCACTCCACTCTTACACAGTGGTCTGATATGCTCTTTGATGTATAGTTCCACCTTTAAGTTAACAATATAAACAATTCAAGACTAAGGAAATGGGAGTTTTGAACATGAGTAGTTTTTTTATTACCTTTTTCGTGACTGAGTTGCTTAACCCATCAGCTTTGTTTTTCTCTTCTTTAGATGGTTTCTCACTTGGATTGCACTTTTGTTTGCTTTTTGGAAGTTTTTTCGATTGAACTGAAGAGTTGTCAAAGTTTGAAGCGATGAACTCTCTGTTAGTGTTGCTCTCGCACTCTGAATCAGGTGCTTTAGCTTGAACACCATTCTCAGCAGATCCTTCAATGAGAGGATTCTCAACTAACTTCTCTGTACCAGGTCCGTATAGTTCTTCACATTCAGCTACAGAAAGGATCTCACCTCCTCCTTCTCCTTCTCCTTCACCTTCCCCTTCTCCCTCTGCCTCGGGCAGGGGTACAGGCTCCATAGGAACAATGCTTTTCACATCTTCTTCGCCATTTGTGATCTCCTTCTGTTTTGCAACTGTTTCTTCATTCCCCAATACTTCAGACTGATTTATAACCTTTTCAGGTTGAACAGTTGAGAAAACTACCTTCACCTTAGGCAAAACTTCATCCGGCTGCGTTTCTGAAGCTTTTGTAGCCGTGGTAGCACCGATATAGTCTTCTTCATCCAATTCATACTCAAAATCACCAAATATATCAGTATCAGGAACTAAATCGAGGTCAAGTACATTAACTGGGTCTGCCTCCCTGGCTTTGTTCAAGTAACTGTCACCTTCCTCTGGAGGAATTCCCGTTGAACGGGTTGGGCTGTTTGGTGGTGAATCAGCAAGACCTGCTGCTCTGAGAGCTTGAAGGACGGCTGGATCATCTGAATCTTTATCACTAATACGTTCTGAGGAGTTATCAGCTAATGGTGATGACGAATTTGGTTCTACAGAATTATTCATCTTTTTGCTCTCTGAGTGGTGCAGTATTTCTTGTGAGCATAGATTCAGATACACAACTTTGCTACTTGATTTTTCAGCGATAGCTTTCTCGATATTTATAGCATCAGCAACGGCTAATTCTGTCGCTGCACTTCTTCGAACAGCCACAAGATTTTCTTTCTTTAAGAAATGTTCCGCCAAGCGATATAATTGTACCTGCAACACCACTGATTAGCTCATGAACAAAAACAAGCACATGTGCAAATAATGAAGCTAACTATTTTAGAAGTTGTAATGTTTACGCAGGCAACTCAATAGCAGACTATCCCCAAATCTCCCATTGGCAATTCAACGTATGTAACCAGGATAGAAGCACAAATGGAACTGATGAAGCATGAAATCTTGTACTGTTCTCCGAGAAAATTTGATATTCGAATTGAGAACATTGAAAAAACCTTCTATAGTCATAATCTTATCAAACATTTAGTGCGAATCTCTCACAGATTTCCCAAACACATGAAATGACTTCCTAATATTTTCAAGATATACTTCCATCTTTACTAACCAAAAGGTGTAGGAATGCTCGGATTACTCTATAGTAACTAACAAGAATAACAAAGAGTGAGCTCTAATATCTAGAAGCTCGGTAAATAATCATTGCCTTGGAAACTGCAAATTTAAGTAAGGAGCTACTCACGAACCTGCCTAACTGCAAGAGGAACTTTGTTATGGCGACTGGTTGCAAGGTTTGGTCTCATATCAGCTGGAAGTTGAGCCTGATAGCAATCACAGAATCAAACAATAAAGACCCTCAAAACACCGGATTTGTTAAAAGGAACAAAGAAAGTGATAATAATTACATACCAACAATGGATAATTCCCTTTGAGCTCAGGAGAGCCTTCTTTGCCTTCGGTTGAGTTGTTGCCAGCTAAAGCTTTCTTTCTTGCAAGTACCTGCAATGCCCACTTCCTTTTGTCTTTCTTCAGCTCATCGGAATTCTCAAAAATTTCCTTAGAGTTACTCGATGTAAGATTAATTTGCCCATCCGACTGTTTGTTTCCTGAGATCAGTTTTGATCCAGTAGCTTTTGAACTGCTCCCCTTGGCATCACTGATCTTTGGTAAGGTCTTGTCTTCTGTTGGTTTTGCATTGTTTTGAGAGGTTCCCATTTCATTCAGTGCCAAAAGAGGCTTGAGATTATCATTTCTTGGGAACACAGATGTATCTGCCAAATACAACCTGGAGAGCATAGGATTTGAAGCCTGTGGGGTTTCAAATGAGATGTTTGTTTTGGCCTCAGCTGGTTTCTTTTTCAAGAGGCTAAGAACAGATTTCAGAGTTTCAATTTTTTCTGGCTTTCTAGTTTTTATGCATCTATGCTTCCAAAACTCAACTTCACAGTCTCGGTGCCATGCACTCCTCCGCTTCCCATTTGAATTTGCATAAATTTTCTTTGTGAGATTCTCTCGTACTTTTCCTTTTTGCAGCATCAACTTTTTTGCCTTCACTGCTAGAGCCGAAAGTTTTGTAGGTGCTTCATCAGTTTTTGGTCCTGCCACAGCAGCTCTGAAGGCGGCCAATAGTTTTGGATCGAATTGGTTTTTTGTGGTATCTTCCATCGATTTATTATGAACGGCCTCTCTTATTTCTTTCCTTAGATTCTCAACCAGAACTAATGACTCTTTATCATCAGCCGCCTCCCTTTTAACCTTCTTAACCCTCAAACCTGCAGGATTCTCTCCTTTTGAAGACTTATCAGAAGGATTTGGACACATAAGTTTCCTTTTATGTCCAGTTTCTTCAACAATGCTGAAAATATCAACAGTTGTATTGTTTGAAGGGGATCTGCACTGGTGGTTAATGATAGCTATTTCTTCTGTTTCCTCGAGTTTTGTTTTATGAAGAGATTCTGATATCTCAGGTTTAGTTTCTGAACTGTCATCAGCACCACTGGTAAAGAAATGCCACAATGAAACAGCACAGAGTCAAACATTTGACACAAAGCAGAGTAAAGAGGTAATAAATATTTCATCTGTGAAACTGACCTGCAATCTGTATGCTCTCTCTTTATGCTGATAACATTAGTAACATCTGAATTGGAAATGGCTGCACTGGAAAGAGCTGGTAAACCCATTACAGCATATAAGACCAAGTTAAACTATGCAGAAGCAGACAATGAACCAATTGCATTTATCCATGAAAATAAAGAATGAATGAAAGAAAGCAGAAGATAAAGAAGAAAACAAAATGAAAGTATGTTTCTTACATTTTTTATCATTTACCGGTAGACAATCCTTCTCTACAAGTCTTGTATTCAGGTCTACACATAAAAGGCTAAATTATTACCGAGAACAAAGAGACAATGCATGTATACCTGCTCTATTATCAATGTGTAAAATTACAACTAAGCCTCAGAGGAAGTTTTATTATCACTAAATTAATGGTTGTATGTACCTGCTCTATTATCCATCTTTGCAGCAAACAATGACTGATTTGAGTCAGATGGTAATCCAGATGAGATGTCAGATGGTAAGGACTGTGAGAGCTCCGATTTTTCTGGGACCTGTTCTGGATTTTCCTTCCTGTAACATATTTCCAGATGCGAGCTATCAGAGTCTCCGTCCATCTTGGCTTGAACTGATGAGGGAGTGTTATCACTTGGTTTCACAACCAACTCGTGTGCTTTGACTATTGATACTACAAGAGCTGTCTCGCCGTCATCAGCAACTGTAACTGAAAAATTTCCGGTACAAACAGCCTCAGCTGAGCATCCACTATTTGTCCTCTCAGAAATATCTGGGGACTTTCTAGTCTCCATTGGTGAAACATCAGGTTCAAGTGGTTTTTCACAAGAGAGACATCTGCGGACACAAAGCAAAGGAAGGTAAAATGTGACAAGATGGATGGAAAACATAGAAGAGGGAAAAAAATATGGCAGAGTGATAGATTTCACTCAGATCCAGTACATGTGCTTTTTTTAGTTAAACATAGGACTGGCAGACGGATAAGATAAACAATTTAATGCAATCTCTCCCATATAATATGTTTTCCAAATAGGCTAACACTAGGCAATTTATCTATAGTCATACGCCAATGCAACCTACCTCGGACATACCCATGTATCCTCTGATGCAATTTCCAGATCAAACCCCACACAAATAGCATGATACCTGTTAGCACATAAGAGGAAAAAACAATCAGAAGATAATCTTCATAACTTCAAACACATAACACCATATAAGAATGCTCTAAAATTGAACAATCCGTAACTATACAAAGAATAAAAAGGTAAGAACATGCATAGATAAGACTTAAGAAAATCGGTAAATTTTTGTTTATATGTCCTATAATAAACTTCCTTCATGAAAATAGTAATAACATTTAGAAACAGGTAGGACTACTAGGCACCAGAAGTTCACCAGTTAATGAATTTCAGTTATTGAAAAAGGTCAAAACAACAAACAGGAGAATATACACATAAAAAATAAACCATGTATAAAGCTCAACAGGTAATAAATTACCATGTATCACAAGAATCACAAGCAATTGATGTATCAAGATTGGAATCCCCTCCAATGTAATCGAAGCTGTTACGGATCTTGCAAAGGTCTCCATCTAAACAGATAACTGCCTACAAAACGATATTCAAAGCTTAACGTACTTGGTAGTGACTTGAAAAAACCATATATGATATACTTACATTTTCATCAATATAGTGTGACGGAGAAGGGACAGAATCAGGCTCTTCCTCATTGCCCCAATCCTCATCTCTGCATGTATTTAAACATTTTCATCAACATGTTTTTTAACACAATGGTTAACATGATTCTTTGTATCACCATTTCAATCACCTAATCATGATATGTCATTTAGTACTAATTTATCATGAAAGATCACTCATAATTAAAGAAAGATATCGTAGACATTTTTGAGGCAATCAAAGTTTATTACAACAACGGAGACAAGGGAAAAAAACATGAATATAGTACCCTGAAAGTGAAACCTCATCAACCTTACTGCTTTCACCAGAATCATACACCTTCACAATGAGACAAAAAAAAAACTCATAATACCTAATTCAAGATCTCTACTAACAAAATAAAAGATGAGAAATGTTGAGACAAAATCAGATATTAAATATCTTACCGGGACACATGTAATCAACTGAAACTCTCTCTGACATAGAGGACAAAGGTTCATAATCGAAGACCAGTTATCAATACACTCAAAGCAGAACCTGAAATTTATATCAAACATGGAGCTTCAGAGAACTGAGATAACTCTAAAGGACTAATGCAATATTTGTAGATTAAGAAAAGATAATGCTATAAGCAAAACAGTAATATAACCAGTGTTGACAGCAATCAAGAACGCCTCTATCAATAATAATATCCATGCAAATCCCACATCTTTCGCCTTCAATTCCACCCATATCCTGTTTATAAGAATCAAAGTGTCAAAAACTCATATACAATGAAACTCCAGGAAACGTAACACGAATTAAGTAAAATGATTTGATACTTTTGCATCTGTTCATTATTCTAACTATGAACCTTACATACAAACATTTTTCACCGGAAAGTTCAAGCAGAAAAATGATAAAAAGCTACGAAGATAGAGTAGAAAGTCCCAAATTTACACTAACATTATGTTCAACTTCAGTAGCTTCATCTTCAACCAAGTTGCTATCGTCGTAATCGAGCTCCATTTTCTGAAGAAAAAAATGATCAATGATGAAATCGAATTCCTCTAACAAGAACGAACCCTGAGAAAAATTCAGGTGAAATTTCTGTAAACCCAACCCCTAACAACCGTAGATCAAAAACTACGAAGCTGAAAGAGGAAAAATCTCAGAACCTTGGGAATGAAAAATATCTTCCGATGAAATTGAAAAAAAAGGCGAAGCAGCAGACGAGGGGCAAAACGGGAAAAGGGTAGAGATGATGACGTCACCTCCTAAGGGTCGAGGAAGAAAGATGTGAAATTGCGTCTGAAAATGAAAAAACGTTCCCAAAAAAAAAAAAAGACGAACACGTGATTTTATTCACCTTTCTGGTTTGAATATATTTTTAACTTTCTGTTTTATGTGGGCTATTTACAAAAACACAATTGAGCCCAACTAAGTAAATCACAATATCACATTAGAAGAAAATTATCTTTTTTCCTATCTACAGAGCCACATACTTTCTATTTTTGGCCAAAGAAGACCCCATAGTTTTTATTTACTTTCTAAATGAAAAAACTATGGGACAAAGCTCATTTACAATATAATGTGCATTTTTTTCCCAGCTGATTTAAGCATGGTTTCTAGGTTAGTCGGGTAACACATGTCCACGTGGCGACCATTCCATACATTGTCGGCGAGGATGGCATTAACGGCGTCTGTAGGATGAAACTGGTCCCACCACAGATGACTGGAGGCATCCGGGCAAGCCATCTCCGGCGAGATACACGGAAGCCATCCTTTGTACCTTCCTAGCCCACAACACGCATCTGTCGTCACATTAAAACCTGAACACAAAACCAAAACACTACTATGATTCAACAAGACTCTCTTACACACTTGAAGATGATCAGAAAACTCTATATATCTAATATCATCACTCTTGAAAGTCTCTGTGTCCAAAGTAGAGAGTTCCAATATGATGTTATTGGACACTTATAACTATATATGTAACAGTCTTTAAGTGAACTGAGAATTAAAATTATTGTTGCTTACCGTAGAGTTGGTGGTTCTTGAGGATGTCCATTGCGCTCTGTAACACGTCGCAGTAGATAATGGATGCGCCTGGAAGCTCACGGTTGAGTTTATCTACAGTGTATCTCATGACGAAGTTGGATTCCATGATCATGCTATTCACTTCCTCTGCACATTCTCCGTTCTGACTCTTGTATTTCCATAGGTAGTAAGGTGCACAGCCAATCGGTGGCAATCCCATCACCACCATCCTCCTCACTTTGACATTGTACAAGGTCTGTGAAACAAACACGATACTTTTGAGATCAATGGATATGACTAAAAATCATCTTTAGGTTATCATTATGCAGCTTCTCGATATCATTCATGGTTCTACAACTGTATAAACTCGAGAACATTTGAACTTGGCATTCAGGGTTCTACAAATGTATACTAGTCAGTTTAAAAGGTTTCATCCGAAGTCAGAATCATACTTGTTTGTCCCTATAGACTCTTCATCTAGACCAAACGTAAGAAGATTGATTAGAAGTCTAACCTTCAGCTCCTGTCTGAGATTGGAAGCCAGGAACTGATTAAAATTCCAAGGAGTATAGAGATCCTGAACACTGGAGATGTTTCTAATGTAGAAATGTATGTAATCATTCACTCCAATCGATATGTAGAAAACTGAGTTTGAGACCAAACGTTCAGAAGCTTGCTGCCCAATACTCAGTATCATCTGCTGGAATGTATCCACAAACTGCTCAATCTGCATCGCAAATGAAACTCTCTGGCCCTGCATCATAAAATTCCAATCAAGACTGAAAAAAAATCTAAACAATGGTATTCGAAAAATGAACTCAAAATCTAATTACCAGTTCTGATCCACTAGATAAGATGATTCCAGCACCAGCTGATGCATAGTTTACACCTTGAAACATGTCTTCAACAGTCCCATTTTGTCCAAGATAGCTAGGAACTAATGGTAAGCCTAGACGATTAGCTATTCACAAGATTCAAAATCAATTATTCAATTTCAAACTCTATTTAATTTCCAAAGCTGAAGATTCTTAAAATTAGCTTTAGAAAATTTGGGTAGAATTTTAACCTAAATAATCAACTGGGATCCTTCCATTGCTAAATCTCCCTGTTGGTTGATGTGTATCGAAATCTCTACCGTAAGGAAGCCGATCTGCTTTAGCTAAGGTCCCGAGAAAGTTATTGGTTCCACAATCTACTGATGAATCTCCCAATACGAACAAAGCTGGCACAAAAGGTAAAGGTGATTCCGGCCGCTTTGGAGCTCTATAAGGCGGAATCGAAGAATGAAAAGGAGATATCCTTGGAGATAAGTATTTATTTGCAAACATAGCCGGCTCAAAAGGCAAAGACGACGCCGGCGGNTTATTATTGATGATATATAAAAATTTGTTATTATTGATAATATATAAAATATATATAAATATAAATAAGAGGTGAAATAATAATAATTAAATACCTCTAAAAGTATTGATTTTTGCAAATCGAATAACACAAATAACCATGTAATCATTGGCTTCCTCACATGCATTGTAAACTTCTTCAGCAAATTTACCCCAAAATGTACATGACAATCGATCATCTCTGGTTATTATATTAAATATTTCATTTTTATAAATGATTAAAATACAAATAATATTATATACTTATTTAAATTATATTACTTTATATTTTGGATTTGAAATTCAAGTTTTTTTGTTGGTTTGTCATTGACATCAAGATTTTCAATATTTCCTATATTAATATAAAAACATAAATATTAATAATAAATAAAAATATAATTAATTTAGAAAAAACGAAATATTAACTAGTTTATAAAACAATAAATATTAATAATAAATTCATATTTATTTTAAAAACTTACCAATCAAGAAAAAAGGATTTAAATTACCAACAATGATACTTTGGAATTCCATAACATTAAGATAAACATCATTGCTTTTATTAATACATGGTGTAACTGGTGTTGTACTTATGAACCCCATCTTAAACGGATAATTTGTTATCCGGTATTGTCCTTTCACTTGTGTGAAAGAAAAACAATAATAATTCTCCATTCACCTTTTTTATTTTGTTTTCAAATTTGGTGACTAATGATTTTTTAATAAAAGCATGATTTTTGTCACCCTAGAAATATATAAATAAAATAATAAAGTTAGTAAATATATTTTCAAATTAAGTATTTACGCAAATAATTAACAAATTTATTTGTTATGTTACCTTAAAATCTGATAGATTTCAAAGGTTTCTCCTGCTTGTTTTGTGTAATGTTTTCAGCCATGGAGTATTTTAACCTGAACACGCCAAATTGACTTGAAAGGTTTGATATCTTTAAGGTACGTGATATTTGTAGGTGTATCCATTTTTAGAAAGAATAATGATGTGTTATGGAAATATTTGTTTGATAGATATTTGGAATAGTTTAGATTATATTTATAGGGGAGTTGGTGTATTGGGCGATATAATTTGTTATTAATAGTGGGCGATATTTATGGTAATTATGGTTATTAATTATGGGTTGGAATATATGTAATGTCGCCAAGAATATAGGTAAGTTTGGTTAATGTATTAAATTTGAAAATAATATAGGATAAATATCGTTTAGTATTGTTTATTGAATATTTAATTATTGGACGATAGATTTTGTTATTAGAGATTAATAGTGGGTGATATTTATGGTAATTATAGTTATTAATTATGGGTATGAATATATAGAATGTCGACAAGAATATAGGTAAGTATGGTTAATGTATTATATTTGAAAATAAAATAGCATAATTATCGTTTAGTATTGTTTATTGAATATTTGATTATTGGGCGATAGATTTGGTTATTAGAGATTAATAGTGGACAATATTTATGGTAATTATGTTTATTAATTATGGATAGGAATATATAGAATCTCGCCAAGAATATAGGTAAGTATGGTTAATGTACAACCATATCAAACCATAAATATCGGTCAGTATCGTTTATGGTTATTAATTATGGAATAGAATATAGTTAGATTTTTTCAATTGTTAGAGTAAATTTAGTTAAATAATATAATTAATATCGCCAAGAATAGAATAAAGAATAGAATCATTATACTATGAAATAATGTTTCATATATGAATATTTGTACGAGTTTAGTATTGTATATAGTATATATTTCGAATATTAATAATTTAATATAGATTAATGTATGTAGGAAAAAAACTGATTTGTTATTGGATCATCATCGTTAATGGATTATTAATATTATGATGAAAGAGGTTAGTTCTAATGATTTACTAAATCTACTACTTATTAGATTAATGGATTAATATCATGTTTATATACGTAAGAAGTAAGTATTTTTTATTAATATATGTAGCAATTAGAAAATTATAGAATTACCCTTCTATAACTAAATATAACTACTAAATTATGATATAAAAATTCAATGTCATAAACTGTAATATACCACGGTATAGTAGGGTTAATTATTATTAACTACTTTCCAAATAATATGTAGTAGATATATATATAGAAGTTATTTTATATGGGATACACTTTTAAAAATTATTTTTATATGAAGCACATAAGAGGACAACCAAACAAGGATTCACAAATGCATATTATGTATTTAAAACATTGAATCCAAACCAAACCGAACCAACATTACTAGCAGCATTACTAGCAAATATAGCATATTCAACCAACCCAAGCAGCACCATAGTTATGAATCTTATGATGATCATAAAATAATCAGTAAGGGAATCTTGTGTCTCTTCTTCCCCATGGACCAATCGAACATTGCTGTTGAAAACCAACACCATTGTTGCTTACATTACTTCTCTTCTCTGCAAACTTTCTCATTCTCATTCTCTCTTCCTTCATGTTTGCGAACCGAGAATCTAGCGTTTGAGGCCATTGTCTCTGTCCTCCTCCATTTGATTGCTTCTGTTCTATCTTCTCCTTTTGATGTTGTTGCTGCTGCTGCTACATTTGCATTTGCAGATTTTAAAACCACATTAGTCGATCACTTTCAAATATAGATAAGTTTCCAAGCACAATTGAGTCTTTTCATTGGACTGCATCACTTCAAAACTTCATCAAACCAGAATTGTTTCTTTCTAAACTACAGTCTCTTCAACAGTGTCCACACTGATCTAATGTAACCTAACAGATGGATATGAATAGTTTTACCTTAGTGATAACCCCGCTGTGTGCATATCTATTCTGAGCTGGTGGAGTAATAAACCTGCATAAAAGAAAAGTGTTGAATAACTTGAACATGTCTGCAGAGTACCAACGTCTTACCACCATAGAAAGCTTAAGAAGAAACAAAGTACTAAACGAATAAATAAATAGATCTTATGGTCCCTACAAAGCAAACATATAGATCATAGAGGGATGAATTGATGAATGCTAAAGGCAATAACTCTAGTTTCCAAGTAGCTAAACGAGAAACTGCAGTTCTTGAACTTCAATAAGCGACCTTATAGTCCTGACAAAGCAACTGCTTTAAGACTTTCTCAGTAAGTTAAGAGCAGATAGCTTGAATGATGATTTAGTCTGTGCCTATCATTTCAATGTATTAACAATCGACCAACAGAACCTATCTATACTCTGCAGGATGTAGCAAGAAGATAGGATTCAACATGTAAAAGATATGAATGCAACTGATTTCCAATGAATTGAGTGTGAAATCGCGATAAACTCACAGACCATGTACGATATCATATTGCACCAACTTGCTAAATATGACACTTAAACACTGACTTCAAGCAAAAACAGAAAAATCTTGAGCAAACTCCAGAGGCATTGATCAGCAAAGTCTCTGTCTCTCTCTGCACAATCTTAATGAGCTTGAACTCCTCCCGTTTACTTAAATCTACCCACACACAAATGTTTAGTTACTCCTCCAAATATTCCCTTGAACTCAGCTACAGGATTTAAAATCGCAATTTTGAGCCAGGGACCAGGGTTATAGAGTCATCAATCTGATGACCATCTATAATCCAGTAAAGGAGTTACAAAGCAAGACGAGTGCAAAGACTCGTGTTGCTTTCCATAGAAACACTCTATGGTAAGGACTAAGGAGCTCAGAAGCTTCTAGCATAAGAAACAATGAAAGATCATAGAAGTAGTCTAAACCTTGATTGACTCGTATAAGTCATCTTTCCAGCATTATAAGGTCTACTATGAAACTGAGTAGCAGAAGCGGCTTTATGAGCAATGTTTGTTGCTACAGGAAATTGGTTTCCTTGGAAATTAGACCTTCTCTTAGCAAAAGCACCCTGAAAATTATGATACAAGCGACAACAACAACAACAACACAGAATCAATCTAAGTGATAAAACACAGAAGCTAAAACAAACAAATTGACCAAGAAAACAACAATACTAACCTGTCTAACATCAGATCTTGAGTCCACATAACGTTGAGCTTTTACCGCACTATTTTTCGCAGCACCATTAAATTTATCCTTTTTATTCTGTTCAAACTCAATAATCACAAACCAAATGTTCAATAAAGAATCTAAACAAACATCAAATTCTTAACAAAGACAGTTCAAAAACAACTAAATAACTTACAGAAACTCTCTGTTTCTTGCCTTTGTTAATAACATTGGTATCACTCTTTGACATCTTTATAATCTCATCTATGCACACAGCCAAAATTATGAATGATTTAAAGAGATATATAAATAAATTAAAGAAGGAACTTTTGTATGAATTATGAGTAGTAGTAATAGGTACCTAAAGACATATCCATTTTCTTCTCAGTGAGTGCAACAGTCTCAGTAGTAATAGGTTTCTCAGTCGCCATCTTCACAATTAAACCAAAATCTAAGTTAAATACTTTGCAACCAATATGAACCATAGTAAAACATAGTTCTATGTTTACTACGCTAAAAATAAGTTGTTGAATCAAATATTTCTACTTTGTTGAACTTATGAGAAGTAAGGAGATGCAAAAGAGCTATAGAAACCCTAATTTTACGAATCAATCAATTCTGAAGTGATTTTGAGTAAGTTGAAGAATGGAGGAAATGAAATTGTTTACCGATTTTTGAAGTTGATAGTTTCACTGAGACTATAAAGGGAAAAGGCTTTTGGACACGACGACGAATGAAATCAGAGACTAAAAACTGAGTCAACTCGGAAGTAGTTTGGAAGAAACAATAGATTTTATCCTATTAAATGCTCGCTCGGCGGATCCCAGCTGGTCTTGATTAGTGCAAACCATTTCAACGGACCATAAGGTTTTAGTCCAATATGTACGTGGCGTGTTCGCATTGGCGATAGATGAATGGACTTTTTTTTTTGTAAAAAATATTGTTGACAAAAAAAAAAAAAANTCTGAATTCGGGTATGTATACATGTACACAGAATAGGATATCTAAAATATTCGACGTATATATAGAATGTACAGATCCAGATACTTAGCTCATCTCAGGAGCAATCGTTTCGTTATAAGCCATGAAGCATTGAAATTTGAAGCATATAATGATGTATATATAAATAAGTTGGTGTTAAGCTTCCAGATTAACCATGGAATTTAGTGTCTATTATTATTATTCAAAAACAGACAAAACAAACAAGAATTTTAAAACTCAATCATCCCATACTTATTGCTTCTCTTCTCATTACTGAGTTCACTGTAATAACTGTCTCTTGTATCTTATTGTATGGGCAAAGAAAATGTTATTTGAAATCAAAGACACAAGAGAGAAGGATGCTTTAGTTGTCGCCATAGATCCACTTCTCAGCGTTATTAGTGTAAGAAACAAGTTCTTGTGGCTTAAACCAAAGACTTATCTCATCTTTTGCTGTCTCTGGTCCATCACTTCCATGAATTATGTTCCTGCAATTTCACATTTCAATTACCAAAATGTCCTTATCCGATTAAAAACACACACAGAACATACCTTCCAACAACAACTGCAAGATCTCCTCTGATTGTTCCTGGCTCAGATTTCTGAGGATCAGTGGCTCCAATTAGTTTACGTCCGTATCTGATCACTCCTTCACCTTCCCAGACCTAAAAACAAGTCATGAAGTTAAATTCGAGTTTATTTTATCGAATGCCAAAAAGTTGTATCTTACCATGGCAATAACAGGACCAGAGCTAAGGAAGTCACATAAACCATTAAAGAAAGGTCTTTCCTTAAGATCATGGTAATGCTTTTGAGCAAAATCTTTAGAAGGAACAACAACTTTGATACCAACAAGCTTGAATCCTTTACGTTCAAATCGAGAAATGATTTCTGATATCTAGTGATTCATATGATAGGATTTTAAACATAAGAATCAATAACACATAAGACCAATCAAAAACTAAGCTTTTGTTGTTTTCATTTACCAGTCCTCGTTGCACTCCATCAGGCTTGATAGCAATGAAGGTACGTTCCATCTGATATACACAGAAATAGTTTAGCACTAAAGACACAATGAACATAAACTATAGATACATAGAAATGCATTAATATTATTACCTCAGCAGCAAGAACCTCCTGATCTTGAATCATATAGGCTATAAAATAAACAATAAAACAATCATGGAGTCTTAGGATTTATCGTATTTTACGCAAATGAAGGTAAAGAATGTAGCTAAACCTGCAGCAGGAATAGCTAAGAGTCCAGTGATCCAACTCTTAGAAGCAACATTAGAACCTGATGATCTAAAATAGTTAGATGCATACAAAGGAATCTTTCCAGATGCAGAAACAGCTGCTGCTGCTCCAATGGCTCTTCCTTCAGAGAAAAAATCAAAGATCATAGTTAATTTAATTAGATTTGCTAATGAATCAATCCACCCGATCAAATAATCACTGAATCTAATCCTCCTCATAGGATTAACTTCACATGTAAATACAAATCTAAAATTGATGTTTATCCATTTTGATTCTCAAATCCATAAACGAACGAATCGATCGAGAGGAATCTAACTAAGAACAATCAAACAGATGAGAAGTAAAAATAACATACCAGAGAAGAAACGAGGATTCTTAGCTGAGGATAGAAGAGATCTTGCTGCTTTGGAAGCAGATCTACAGATTTGGGAGCTCATCTTTTTTTGTTTGCAGTGATGAAGTGAAACTGAAGACTCTGAAAGTGTGGTGGAGATGATGTGATGAGGTTTGTTAGGACGGGTTTAATAGCTAGCCCACGTGGTTCGGGTCGGTTCAAAAACCCTACCCAATTAACTATCCAAGAAACCTTTCCTAATTTTAACGCCATATATACTCATATATTATAGTATTCCTTTTTTGTTATACCTCTTAAGGATATGGATATTTATTATTCCAAATCAGTATTTATTTTGGCGTATCTGTCAAATATCATTCGTATTTAAATTTCAAATTTTTGGATATTTAAATTTATTTATTTTATTTATAACATATTGGATTTGAATCCATCTTATAACATATTGTTCAAAATTACTTTCTTATCTCATTGTACATTGAGAAAAGCTTTACTACATAAAAATGTAAATTAAGAAAGACATAAATCAGCATTGTTTCATGAAAAAGGAAAAAAAAAAAGCTATATATAGAGATATTGCCATTGGTTGAAAACTTGCACTTTCATTATGGATGCTATTCATTTTGTATGTTTATTATTTTTTAAATAATCAAGAATTAATATAGTATTTTAGTGATTATGCATATCATCTTTTGCATTTTATTTATTAATAAATTTATTTAAAATTAGTTTAATCATATCTAAAATAATTAATTTAATTAGTGAATACAAATTTTGTCTAAAAGTATAAAACTAATTATTTTGTTAACAACGTAAAATATCCAAGATAAACAAAAATAGCTTGTAAATATTATAACAAATTCTAGAAATCTGACATGAACACGAGAGGATGCCAAATTTGAAAGAGAACGCTTAAGACAAGATGAACTTTATTTATGAATTATGATGATGACCCACATAAATTATACAGAACATAAAAATATATAAATTTTTGGATATAATTTTTGGTAATGCATTATTGCCCATTTCAAACACCCAAGATCTCAGATGCAAAAAAAAAAGAAAAAAACTTGGGACAAATGTCATTAAAAACAGGCAATAATTTAGTCCCAAAAATAAAATCCTTGTTATTTTTGGGAAGAAAAATAAGAAATTTGAAAACCTCAAATAATATGAAAATAAAAAAAAGGACTATACTTCTTCAGGCCATTCAATGACACTTGTCAACGTCGGTTTCCACCTTCCACATAATCTCCGGTGATACTTCTCTTCTTCTGCCGCCGCAGCTTCTCCGACCAATCTTTGTGTTTCAAGTTCTCTGAGAAAATCTCCAAAAGAAGCCAATGTGGTACCTCCTCCATTACTCGTACCATCTATGTTAAGTTGGAAAAGTATGAGTTTCTTGAACTCATCTCTCGTTAGAACAATTTTCACCTTTCGATCTTTACTTTTGTAATCTCTCTTCATCACTTCTTCTTCTTCAACAACATTGTTTATTCCGACTAAACAGTTTCCCATTATTATGATCAAATTTTAGAGAAATATTTTTCTTAAAGCATAGTTAGAGAATGTTGATTTTATCCAATTAGAAAATTAAATCAGTTTTTAATTCTCTTAAAGCATAGTTATAGAATCTAAGAGTTGTGGCATATGTAATGTACCTCCACTAAAACAAAAGGCGTGGTTGTACGCTATCATAAACAAAACCTGTCAAAATTTATCATTCACTTTTTCTAATGAGATGGAATAAACAAACGTCCACTATTTGCATAAGACTACTCTGATAACGTCTGGAACATTTCTATATATTCGTATTTGCTTAGATTTTAGATTATTTAATATATAATTAACTAATAAAATATTATACAAGACTATGTACGTAAAAGCATGTTCTGTCCGATTAGTTGGTTTTGTAAACCCAACCAAAACCGTGCCTGGCAGAGTTTATTTTATAATTATACCAAATTACCAACTACCAACCTACTTTATTCTTTTTTTTTTTCATTTTTAACAATCATCGATAGATTCTATAACAAAACTAATATTTCAATTTGAAAGAACCTAAGTATTGTTCACAAAAAGCCCCCAATTATTATCTTTTTATTTTTCTTTGTTTTGACTTGAGCGTAATAATTCGTGTTAGTAACGTTTATTACAATTAGAAGTATTCATACATAATCTTAGATATACATTTATAAATTATAATATATATTAAAGTATAATGTCAAATATTTTATAAATATATCCAACGAAAAGAAGATAAAAGTTTTGACTGCAATATGATTATCAGGGGTTGAACGTTTCAGCACATGTATGGTGATGAGGATCATACCCGGACAATACTCGACAGCATCTGAGGAAACTACCGATGCTGTCGAGAGCACACATCGTGTACCAGTCATTCCATCCGGATCAATCAGCAGAACCATGAAGAAGACACACAGGAGCAACTTCAACAATTTCGTGCAACGAAGTCTGGATCATGGAGCCACAATGCAGTGTTTGGACAACGCACCAGGAGTGGAGAGATTGTTGCCTTACCTTGCACCAGAGAAGGCATTGGAAGCCTTGGAAGACACTGCCTAAGTGCCTTCACGTTTACACAGGCGTGAAAGTCCCGCAAGTCGCCGAGGTTAAGTACTCTTTTTCCATTCACACCGGATGGGTTTTTAACGAGGCTTGACTCGGTGCATCGAGTCTCATTTCCATACTTAATCGTTTCGAAAACTTCCATGACGAGCTCGGTTAAGTAGATGTCCGATTCTATCTCAAAGAAGCCCAACTATAATAGGCCTCCTTTTCTTATGCATTTTAGTTTAATTAAGGCTGCGTGTTTGGCAAATTTTTACCTAAGAAAACTCGGCCAGTCCTCTATATAAACTAGCCAAGAATGCTTTGTAATGGTTACGTTATATCTTATCAAAATACAAGTATTGTTCTATCTCTAGGTTTTCTCTAGATGTCTTGAGTGAGAAGCTCGAGACTTTTGTCGTATCCTTAAGCATTGCCATAGCTTTTTGTGTCGCACTTCACTCCATCTTCATCCCTTAGCTTCTAGTCGATTGAATCATATTCTTGACTTAAGCACCATCATATCTTGCATCATATCTCATCTATCTGTGCATTTGGGT